>MEJB01000005.1:1979911-2103380 GCA_001752375.1 Rhazya stricta
TTKGRRGRAAAAWKSCCCTCCAAAGCTCATCCATCATTTCCCTCCTCTCACTTTTTCCCTTTAATTCTTTCTYGTCAAATCCGGTTTAAGTGCATGTAAAGCRAAGGAATCAACATTTCTATTAATTTGCATAATTTCTTTTGCATTTAATAAGCAAGCAATAATATTATTATTAACTACACTAACATAATATTTTTTGTCCATTAACAAACTAATGCAACAAGCATCCCTTYATAGAAGACTTCTTAAATTAATGCCTAAACAAAAAAGTGATATTTGAGAGTTGTAACTGCTGCTTGAAATTTCATTACCATGATGGAAAAAAAAAAAACTTAAAGACTTCAAAACAAAAAGAAGAAAAAAATCAATATTCAAAAGTATAAGTGCAAGATCATAGTTAACTATGATAAACTCATGATTCGGTTAGTAAGGAGGAGGCAATAGAGTCTATGGATAAAGAAGTTTTCAATGGAGAAGAATCTCAGCATATTGAAGAAGAAGAAGAAGCATAGGGAGGTTAAGGTACAGGGCAACCAAAGGTAAGAATGATTGATGACATGTTGATATCATATGTTGCATATGTTCGAAGTAGAGGATTTAGTGTATTCAGGAATTCTCCTTCAAAGGTTAATGGTAGTGTTAGGAAACAACAATCAATATGTTGCGRTAAGGCAAGGAAATACACYGTGAAAAAAAAATATAAAAAGAATAAATTGCTTTGCAAGATCAAAATAGTTGGAGAATGGATTTGTGGCAAGTGACCAAGTTTGAAGATCACCATAATCATGAACTGGAACCATCTATGTCTAGGTTCATGCATGGTCACAAGCATTTAAGTTGACTCATGAAAAGGAGACTGGAAACAAATGATATAACAGGATTGAAGCCAAACAAAAGTGCAAGAGTTTTAATATCTTGGATAATTATTACGTTCCTTTGCTCATTAAATTATCTAATATCTTGGATAATTACCAAAGCTTCACACAATCCACAGATTTTAATGAAATTTTCTTTCCTTTCGAACAAAATGGGTTGCATTAACGTTGTTCTTCTCAAATGATAGTGTTTCTAGAGGTATGTGATCAAGTTAGCCCGCATGATCTTGGGTACTAGGGACTGCCGTTTACATGTCCTAATTATAGGGATGGGCTTAAACGAGTCTGGATTTAGTTGGATTGTGTTTTAGCTAATTATGCTTGGAGATCCTCTTTTTTACTGGCAAGGTTTGTCATGGTCCTCCATATCACTCTGATCATGTCTTTTTCATCAGATTATCTAATATCTCGGRTAATTATCAAAGTTTCATACGATCCAGAGGTTTCAAAGTTTGAGCCGTTCCAACTCAAGGATCAAGAATTTTAACATGTTGTTGAATCCAYATGTAAAGTAGAMCTACCTCTACTTACCAACCTATTGTACATGCAAAGTGTTATTCATTCCTGAAGTAAAAGTAATTTTGGTTACCTATCCACTAAAGCTCAAAATAAAAAATTCAACTAAAAAAACTTAGGTAAGGTAATAAAAGGAGAAAAGAGAGGCAGCCTCCATCCAGTGTTTGGTCACACTTCATCAAACATGCAATCAAAGGCATATTGCAACTTTTGCAAAGTAGAAAATGATGCTAATACTACAGTAAATGGTACAAATTCTTAAAGAATAACATGAAAGGCTGCATGAAAAATGCACACAACAATGAGACTCACACAAATTAGGTAAAACAACAATAATTTGCTTATGGAGATAAGGCTAGTCCAATAGTTACTTAGAGGCTTAATGAAGAAGATACTAGAAAAGCTTGTGCATATATGATTATTGTAGATGAACCATTTAGTTTTGTTGAAAAATAAGGGTTTAGATATTTTATGTCTATTTCATGTTCATCTTTTTAAGTCCTATGTATTACTATTACAAGATATTGCTATGAATTGTATTTAGGGGAGACGGAAAAATTGAAGAGTTTTGCAAAGGAGTCATTTGATAAAATTTGCCCTACTACAGATTCATGGGCTTCTGAAAAAAGAATTAATAATGATAATGATTGGCTATTGCACAAGAAAGTTCTAAATTTTTCTCCAATTATAGTCATAAAGGTGAGGTTATTGAGGAAGGGGTTGAAAAATATTTGCGTAATTGGGGATTGACAAAGTTTCTRCAATTACTATTGATAATGCAAGTTTGAATGATGTTGCAATTTTTTACTTGAAGAAAAATAACTTCTCATTGGGCCACTAGTTTGTTAGGTGGTAAGTGTCTTCATGTGCAGCATAGTGTTCACATAATAAATCTTGTTGTGTCTGATACTTTGAAAGAGGTTGTCCTTTCAATTAATCATATCGTAATAGGGTTAGATATATAAGGTAGTCTCAAAGTAGATTGAAAAGTTCAAGGTGGGTGTTTGTCACCCCCTAAAATCGAGTCTATACCTATATMCGGAACGTGGCACGATGGTATCTTCTAAGGTATCCCCAAAACAATACAATGTCTCCTTATAGGAAGAACTTACCAAAATTGAATTAAAATTGAAATTTTTAATTAAAAATTGAACCAAAAATAGAATGAAGATAGCTAAACTCACCCAATCGTCCTTATGATCACATCAAAAGCAATTGGGTCAAATCTTGAATTCAGATGTCATTATACTTCCATTAGGTCGGCAAGACAAATTAAGTTTTAATTTTTTTATCCATGCTAGTTGGATAATTAGAGGTAGGTAGAACATGTTCCCCAAAACCTAGATCAGATAATGTTCCAATACAAGACAATCTAATTTCATAGTACGATAGATAAACAAAATTTATAATTTTTATATCACATGTTCATTTCAAATTTGTATAATAATTTAAGTGCATAATTTGATAAAAAGTTCATAGAAAGGAAGCTATTTTAGTTACTATAGGACTATGTCAAGAATTCACTGGTTCAACCTCCTAATTTGCTTCCTAACACTAATGCATTTGCAATGGTGGGTGGTGGTCTCTTGGTCACTGGTATCAATCCTCTGCCTCCTGACATTCAGAAAAATGGATATTACGAAATGACTCAATTGTGCTTGAGTATTACAAAATGTCACTTTCAAAGCATATTCGTCTCCAGCCATTCTTCGAGACTTCTGCTCATGTACAAAAGAAAGCTTTGTAGCTCATCAATTTCCTTTGACTCTTCGACTGAGCAAACTATATAGTAAAATCTCTCAATAAAGGATCGAAGAATCTTCTCCACAACCTTGACATCCTCCATCTATTTGTCATGGGTTTTCATCTTACTTGCCACAGACAATACTCTTGCAAAGTACTTAGTGATTCATTTTCCATCCTTCATCTCCAATATCTCGAATTCTCTACGAAAAGCTTGTAGGTGAGGTCGCTTTAGTCTTGCATTTCCTTCATACTTCCATTTCATTGGATCCCGAGTTTTTTGGGAGTGTCCTTCACGAGAATTGTCTCCAAAATTGTGTGGTTGATAGCCAAAATAAGTAGTTTTTATCTTCATATCCTTGATTTTTAATGCATCATAGGTCTTTTTCTCTGCATTTGTTAAAGCTCTCCCTGTAGTTATTCTAGAATAACCAATTTTCGCTAGATGCAGACCTCTTTCAATCACAAAAAAAATTTCCATTAGCATGCTCAATTGGTCGTGGTATCCATCGAAGCATGGAATGACATATTGAGCAAACTTCGCATTCTCTCTCTATTTCTCTATTATGAAATTACTAAAAAACTGTTGTTTTCTTTACTCATCCAATAAGAACATTAAACAACTAATTATTAAATAACAAATAATGGCTATTATATATCTTTTGTATGATCTTGACATTAAAGTAAGAAAGTAATGAAAGTAGTCCATGATAACATAAACATGGTAAGTTTAACTTGAAATAAGAATTAAATATTCCTAAAGAAAGTGTCTAAATTGTAAATAACTCTTCATAACTTGGATGGACTTTGGGCCTCCTAATGTTCTTATTGGGGTCCAGAATGATTCATTGCCTCTTTGGGCTATTAGTGATCCGTATTCTCCTTTCACAAAAAGAAATTTATAAAGGTTTACTAATAATCACTTTTGCCTACACTGTTTTAATAAATCTAATTCAAAATTGTCACTTTCCACATGCACTATTTTAATAAATCTATTTATAAATAATCACTTATTGACCCTGCAGCTTTGAACTTCGAAGAGCAAATAGAAAACCTCCGGGAAACCCCATGGAGAACCTCCAAGCACGAGAGCCCCGGACATTTTCGTTCTCGCTCCGCCCTGCTATAGCAAATCAGTACTCCACGCCATCTGACCTTACTGGGCACTAGAGTCCTCCAGGAGCTAGTAAGCAGTGCAACTCGACCGCACAGCCAGTGCTGCAAAGACTTTGTTAGACATCTGTCTGAATTAGTAATTTTCACGAGCACGTTCTGCACAATATTGCGAGGGAGCCCAGAAAATTATGAAAGTTAGCAAAGCATCAGTCTTGACATTGGCGGAAAAATGCAAGGTACTAAATATGCGTAAACTCGAACCTGCACCGGGTATTTATATATCAAATCAAAATTCAAGATTACTTTTTCTTGAAAAATTTGTAATCTGTTTTGTAGAATATATTGGCATCCAATTGGCAAGGTCACCTTAATACCATCAAAGCTGATGCTAAGCGAAGGTATTGAATGTACTAGACTTCACCAATTATCTTTTATTTTTCTCCGTTCTTCTTGGGGAATCAATACATTGGAGATTTTTCGAGTCTTGATGAATAACTTTTGATTATGTATTATGGATTGTATTTGCTTGATTTGTCTCAGCAAAGAGGAAATATACACTTCAAAAGTCAAGTACTTTCTCAAGAAAGGGAAGCCTTACATTTGGGTACCAGAAAAAGACTTTCATAATGTGGTATGTTGCCATTTTTCCGGTTGGTCAGTTATTTCCAGTCAGTTAACATTATGTTTGCCTGATTACTTAGCATTGAGGCAGGACGTAAGTTGTGATGCTATGGCAGTGGCACCTTCTTAATCATCTACGGTATGCAACTATGCATAGTGGTAAAATATGATAGGTGGTTAGGGGGTGGTGATGGTTAATACGTGGTTGTTCTATATCTCTGGATTCTGCAAATAAATTGGTAGGGAAGCTTAAAATGAGCTTTAAGTGAATAATAAGCATTTGACAAATGGTGATTGATAATGCTCTTAATATCTGTCAAGTTTTTATTTTTCATAATTCTGGAGAATGTGATGAATATTCTGCTCATGAAGTGTTTTCCTTGCATTAAGTTTCTTGAGCAAATTGTTGATTTTATGTTTATTATTTTAATTTCAGCACTTCATATTGTAACATCCAATGCATGTAGCATATGCTGAATTTACTTTAGTTGGGTCTCCTAAACTTCCAAAATTGTATTCTGGTAAGTAATGCATGGAGCAATACTGACTTGTGCTATGGATAACTCTTCACTTTTGGATAACATTTTGCCTAAAATTTCCACCTTGTGCTCAGATTTAGATTATAGCAGTTTGAATAGTAAATGGAAAAATGTTTTGTTGCTTCACTAACCGAACATTGATATTTATTTTAATAATATTTCCTTACTGGGCATAAATTCTTTTACAATGCTGAAACTTATTCAAAAGGATTATGACATTTGGAGCTTCTTCATTGCTTTTCTCCCTGCTGAGATAATAATGATAGTCTGAGAGTTGTTATGCCCAGAAACAAGCTTCTAAAACTTTGCTAATATGGATATAATGCAGAAGCAACTTCAGCTCCCAGTACTTACTTCTTAGTGTTTTAGGTTAATTTTGTGATCCTGAGATGAAGTATATTCCATTCTTTCTGTTTGGTTTTCTGCTCTAATCTATGCCATGTGAATGTTGATGAAATTTTTTCCTTGATATGCTTTTTACTGACTGTAGTTCATGATCTCATATAATTGAACCTCGGTGAGTTCACACTGTATTTTAATCTGTCTTAATTTTTATTATTTGTTTATTTATTTTGTAGAATACAATCATTGATGAACGTGGTTCCTTTGCTGTCTCCAGTCCTTTCCCAGGCCCGCTTGGAAATTTGCTTAGATCAATTAAAAAGGTAATTGCCAGTTGTGATTATTGTCCTTCCTTCATTGGTAGTAGATTCTTGTTCTTGTTCTACTCCTAATGTTGGATTATGCCACGAAATCCAGCATTCCGTGCCCTGTCCTTCCCTCAGCCTGATCCTAAAATAAAAAAGGATAAGAGAGGAATATGTTATTCTGAACAGCTTGTCTAATGGGGTTCCTTGTCAACTTAGAGCAGAGTATATCATGGCATTCACAGTTGCATAACATTTTTTTGGTTCTCAAGTTTAGCATTTTGTTCAGTTCAAAAAGTGTTATTTCACTATTTAATGCAGCTCCCAGCTCGGGTTGCTCTGACTGGTGATGTTGTGCCTCTTAAAGATGACAAGGTAAGGTCATGCACTTGGCTGTTCTTATGTCATTAATCACAAACTACTCCTTTTTTCTTTTTCATTTTCTTCGCTTTTTGACATCTGTTACTGTTTTCTCTGTTTCATGAATTTGCTACTGTATTCAAATTTACTCTAATTATGTAGATTGGAAATTTCATGTTGCTAAATTATTTTAGCCTTGCATACTTGATGAACGGCCGAATCAATGGAAGTTTGATTTTGGTTTATTTAGTTGATTCAGCAATTGTCTGATTCTAGCTGTTGTCTGCATGATTGTTCCGAACACCATAGTATTTGTTGATGTTGATATATTGAGCTATATTGGGCAGTGTGCATGTTTAATTTTTCTGCTTATCAGCTGATTGCTTATTTTAGTGAGAAATCTCATGTCATCACTTTGGGACATTCTGTTAATGCTGGTTGAGTACTAAATGTTAGAGTTGGCTAAGATATTCTATAACTAGTATTTATTCTATTTTACAGGTTGAGTTGGCTGCAGAAAGTCTCAGAGACTTAATATCTTCTGAGGAGAAAATAATTAAGGAGTCCAGTTATTCAGTGTCTGGTGTATTAAGTTCATCTAATCTTCGATCTACATCCCGAAGTGAAAACCTTAAGGAGTTGCTTGATGAAAATAATCAATATGTCACATATAGGTTTACTTTAAGGTACGAACCTCTTCAGCCTCTATATTGATTCGTAATTTTTTTTTTGGATTGAAATATAAACTTTAAAATAGTTAAAATTAATTTAGTTTTGGTTTTCTAGGAAGACAAGAAGCTCTATAATGTATGTGTTTTGTCCTTCTGTGTTTCAGAGTTAGGTAATGAAGACTGCCATAGGGGACTGATTTATCTTTCTATGTGACAAATGTAGGGAATGATAAGCATTACATTTGTTGTCAGGAAGTGTTAGTGATCTGATCGGCCTAAGCTAGTAATTCTACCTGAATTTGATTGCCGCTAAACTTGACATAATCTATATTCGAGTTTATTGGCACGTCTTAAGGACTTCGGCTAGGCTCCTATATTGACTGTTATGTACTATGGTCATTCAGTTTGTGATTCAAAAATGAAATTTGAATGAGAACCTTCAAGTGTTACATTGAAGTACATTTGACCGTTTATAAAAGTACGCATGGCTTGCACTACAGATCATGCATTTATATTGATGGCAATGGAGGAACCCATGAAGTGGCACCGCAGGATTTCGAAGCATCTAAATCAGATCCTCTTTGTGAGCAACGCTTTTATTTTCCTACTTGCACTTCTCTTCTCAGGAATCCTTATGGTTTTTACTGTATGTCTGTATATGGAGAAAGTGGTTTATATAATGCATTTTTTATGTAGCACCATTTTCAACAAGCCTGATAAATGGAATTAATCAAAGTGAAGCAAGGCGCAGAGCTCTTGTCCTCTTTTGCATCACATACTTGAATATAAATGCAAAGGTAAAAATAATTCCTTTACTGCAGTCACATTTATAGACTTTTGTAGTTTGATACGAAGCACCCTGACGATTGTATAATTAGTTGTTGCATATTGCCTCCTTTTAAGTCCTTCTATAAGATTCAGAAAGTTAATAGTTATAGGGAACTAGACTGTTAAAAAGCCAAAGGACCATATGGAAATGAGCATACATGCTGTCACTTATTGGTAACTGTTTCAGTATTTAAAGTAATTTTTCATATCAAATGTTGTATAAACTCAAACTTGGACTATCAGGAGTACAGACCTTTGCTTTACTACTAGCCCAGTTGTTTACTCAATAGGCCTTGGCAAGTTAGTAAGTTTATCTACTTTGCTAAGACTATTGATCTCTTAGTTTTATCCGAGAGATTTACTTCCCCCTTCCTTCCTGCTCTTTCTTTGCCGTTGTATGTCTTTTTTGGCTCAAATGTTTGAACCTTACAAGTACTCTTCCTTAGGCGCTTGAGCTAGGCCATGAATGTACGAGCTGTAATGCTCATTTTGACATTTATAAATAGGTACAAACCTTTAGATAATTTTATGATAACAGTACATGCATAGTTATTTAGCTGTATGGAGGTAGCATAATAGAAATTGCAGGCACTTATGACCAACTATTTTGAAGGAAAATCATGAACTTTGATTGCTGAATCAACTGTTTATCTCAATAAGATGTACTACCTATTTACAGATTTCTTATGCAGGATGCTTTTCTGCTTTCAGTAGATCGGAAAGGATTTGATGTACTTGGCAGAGTTCTTGGTCCAGCAATGAATGATGGGTCTCGTGAATACCAGTGGAAAGAGTTCAGAATCACATTCAACAATGAAGCAGGAGATGTCGAAACATTCTGTCAGCAACTTGTGCAAATGGAGGAGGAGGCCCTCAAGAATATCTCAGGTTTTAGTGGCCTATGATCACAGAAGTATATTTATATTTATAGTTAAGAGCTGCAATTGGCCATCCAGGATAAGGGGATGCCTTTAGATCATTATATGGCTAGCTTGTGAATTCTGGGCTACCTGGCTAATCAAGGAAACCGTCTGTAAAGGACCGTCGTGCAAAGATGACATGACTACACAAGATAGAAAAACCAGGGGAAGATGGGATTGGGACATTTAGCAACATGGAAATAGGAGGTCTTGAATTGAATCCTTAGGTGAGTTACTTGCCTTTCTTCTTTCCGTACTTTCAACCCAAGTGCTGGATTGTTAATTGTCCTCTAGAATTTATCTAGAAGTTTTTGACCAATCAGTCTGTGTTATTTTGAACACCTGCCCCCACGCCACCTCCCGGGTCCCCCTCTAAGTTTACATTTTGCTCATCCCTCCAGCTTGATGGACTGGAGACACCTTTCAGGGTACTTCCTTATCTATGTCTACAAACTAAGATTAGATTGGAGAAACTCGTCATTTGATGATTATTGAGTATGTTTATTTAAATTTAATATATTGAACGAGAGAAATATAAATTATTTTAAAAATTTTACTTGATAAATAATGTATATCTTGATCAATTAAGTAATTATCTYGACAASTAATACATGTCCKATGTGTTACATTTGAAAATAAAATGTGGGTTTTAACTTATGGTGGATTAAATCTTTGTAAGCTCCTTTTTCATTCGTCTTTATGATTTTCTATTTTTAATTTTTGGATTATGAAATGGACTCAAGATTAAGAAAAATCGATATGGTTTTATACAACAAATTAACTATATATTTACATAAAATTCCACAATAGCATGATTAGCATATTCAAGCTTAAAGAAATAATATGGAATCTTCTATAGAAGCATCTCATGCGGTGATCACGTGGACGCTATTTAGAAGAAGATTTGTCTGTTCTTAATCCTTTTTACTAATCACACGTGACTCTGCAGATAACCCCATAAGCGAGACCTTATTACTTTTCCATGCATAAACATTAATCTAATCTAAACTAAGATAATAGACAAAGAGGTTTAAAATGATTTCCAGATCCAAATCAGCCAAGCTTGCTGTTGACTGTTGAGCTAATATAACTCAACACTTAAGAGGACGTGAGGTTTAGAAAAATTGTTTCTTGGTGACAAGCTTGAGAATTTAGAGATCAATCACTTAACTCATAATTCAAGAGCCAATTATAATAGTATTGTGTGTGGAGCTATTCTCTCTTAATGCTTTTAACTTGTTCTATCGATTACCCTACTTGTATAGTTGAGAAGGTTGAGGTTCAAATAGGAGTCTAGAAAACATGTATAGCTAGCGTCAATGTGGGAATGGAAGGTGACAGCAAGTGAACAAATAATGGTACAAAAGGCTGCAAGTGCGATGCCTTTCCAACTAGTATGTCTATAGAGAATAGAGATAATCAAAGGGGGTCTCTGCTTTTTGCATGAAAATGAGCTAAAGAGATATTCTTCCCAAGACTTCGATTAGATAGGGAATTAGATTCTTACACCACCAATGCTCCCCTTATAATATTTCTTTCCATATGGTAATTTTTCTATCTCTCATGTGCATTAGTGTATCTATATATATAGACACATACACAAAGTGCTTCCGATTTGGTTCATATATAAGGTCTTGCACTTGCATGCACCAACAATCTATTAAAGTTTAGTTTCCTAATATGGTTGTGTTTCCATCTCATATAATTTAGCTATATCTATATTGCTTTTCTTTGGACGGCCAAGGGAATTTTGTACTTGCACAGATGCCAAAAATATCCTCCATTCCCGTTGAAAAAATGATAGAAATTGAAGGGCAGGTTGGAGTTGAATTCTATATGAATGATATCGTATTTGAATAAAGTTTTATATCTTTGGATACGAGGTTCACAACTGAATTTGCAATCCTGTTAGGTCAAGGATAATGAACGGAAAAAAGTATCTAATCCATATGAAAGAGTAAAAACTTATTTTGTATTTGTATGTCAGGTAAATTATGTAATATGCTTGGTAAGTTTTTATTATTATTATTATTATCATCATAAATATACATGTTGTCTTTCTTGAATTAAAAAGTGATATCGTCTGAGTTAAATTAATTTATATATCTTTATGACCTTTATAATTATAAGTGTCACGTAGTAAGGCGATTTAATTTGACACGTTTTCTAATATTCAACTACTTGGCAAGTCATTTCAACTAAGGATAGTTTTTGTAAACAACAATCCGTCAGAAAATGTAAAATGCAGCATACAAATGACAAACACAGTTAGAAAGGATATTAAAGGGAAATAATGAAAGAGAAAAAGGGTTCGAAATGCAGTGTTCAAAGCATATGTATCTATCTAAGGTTTGAAAATAATTGTTCATCTTAATATGTAGAAAATAAAATAAAGACGAAATGCTGAAAATGATCTTAAAAAAATAGAACAAATGAGAAAATTCAAGTAGAGAATGTTCGATAAGATAAAAGGTGAGTCTCCAATGCTAGATTAGATTAAATAAATTATAATTTTCTTCTTATTTCGGACTCAATACTTGTCTTAGACTATTATGATTTCCTGCAATAACTGTCTAAATCCATCGGGTACAAAACTGGGGTCGGAACAGATTATGAGAATATACATATAGCAAAAGCATTCCACGGGAAAATTGATGGTGAGAACCTAGTGAGTAGAACACAATAGAAATGTTGGCCTCATATTTGATGATGGAGACCGTTAAATGAATATAGATGAAAGATGAGTTGGAGAYCTGCATGTGTGCATGGTGAGACTTCTTTTCACATGAGAGAGAGAGAGAGAGAGAGAGAAGAGCAGAGAKATGTTTCCTTTTGATGGTTAACTTGATAGATAGATCCAGAGATATAGATTCCTTCTTCCTTGGTAGGCATTAACATGAAATGAAACATAAAAGAGAAGGAACTTGGTTTCGCAGAAGGGCCCTCTGCGGGTATGACTCGGCACTTGGGGAAAAAGCACAGTCTTCCCGACCATGAGCATCTGAGCACGACCACTCTCCTCCTTCCACCTCCCTCTCCCTCTGTCTCTCTCTCCTTTACAATGTGTAGCATGTTTCGCGCGAATGTACATTATTATTACTCCGAGTACCAATCACATATCCAGAAAAAATTACATCACTAATCCACTTCCTTTATTATGTTTCAAGGCAATTCTTTTTTTTTTTTAAAGAATATAACTTAGTTATACCAAGAATATCTATCGAGTTGAATCCTTGTTTGAGTTAATGGGAAATTTTAGAGGCCGAAATGTGAAACTTGGTACTTTTTTATGAGTTCAATGATTAAAATTGATAATGGAAAAAACAAAATAAATTTGCAATGAAAAACACTTATCCCTAATGGCGAAGTGCATGCATTGCCTTCTTTTTCTGTTTCCTTTTCCTTTTTTTTAAATTTTATACATCAAGCGAGGTGAATATAAATGAAAATTAAATAAGAAATATCTTTTAATAGATAAGAATGCTTCTAATTAATGGTGTACCATCTAATCACATGCATGTGTTGGGTTAAACTAAGCTAATGTACTTACGTTTATTTCTATATGTGTTTAGAGAGTATTAGTAACATTTTTACTAATAAATCCCAGACTCAGTTATCTGATTGGTATAACAGAAGATGTGTAGCAGGGGATATATTAGAAGATTCAGAGGCCTTCTCTATTTGAGATCATTGGCTAGAGATTAATCAATCACAGGCCTTCTCTATTATATTAATCAGAGCACGATATATATATATATATATATATTAACTCCTATAATAGAGGAGAATGCATATATGCATTGGAAGAGTTAATGAACAAAAATATATATACGTTGTGTTTTGATTAATGTGCGGAGAATGTGCAAAAAAAGAGTATATTAAAAGATCTCTAACCAAACAAATATGAGAAATTAAATGTGTTTAATGCATCAAGAGAGTAAATTTATACTTATACAAGAATCTTATTCTATCAGGGAATTAAGAACTTCTAATATTAGCAATATTAATTAGATAATTTTGAGCCTTTTGTCCCTTGTAGATGTAATAAGATGGTAAATGCACTCAAAATTTATTTGTATTTGGAAATATTACTTCTTGGACACACATTCGGAATCTTCATTGATAAATTGGAATAGTATTATATATAAAGCTTTCCGTGAACAACAAATTTATATGCGAAAAAAATCATGTACTTAAAGTTATTGAGTGATGTACAAAGTACAAATGAACTCATAATTCCTTTTTACTCCTTAGCTCGGCTACCTACTTTAGTTTGATCATGGCAAATCCCTTATCTTTCTTTTGTGAAAAAATCCAAGCATTTGTTATTTCCTTTTCTCCTTCTTCTTATTCTTGAAGAAAAGGAGATGTGCCATTAAAGTAATAACTAAACTATTGAAATGTTGCCTAAAGAAGAAGGGAGCTGATTAGTAGAACTCTGGTGGCCATTAGGGAATGTGCATGGTGATACTCTAGTATGGTAGTAGTAGTTTGTTGAAACCCTTCTAGATGATCTTCCCAAAGCACATTGGAAATGGCAAATACTATAATACAGGGAGATTATCATTAAGGTGGTAAAACATCTGAAGAGCTACAGTAATCTACTTAAAAAGATGAGTAGAGAATGCTTTTTAACATATGATAATGGCATATGATATTCTGCTTGTGTGCATAAATGTATACAAATCGCCGGGGACAGGCCGGGAAAAGGAGACGTACCTTGGATGGTGACAACACCATCACCACGAAACGGCTCTTTTCTTTTCTTTCCTAATCCAAGTTTTTGTGCTCATCCAATGATCTAAGACACACATCTAAGCTAGACTCTCTCTCTCTCTCTCTCTCCCCCCTGTGTCTACCCTCATCCAGAAGGAAGAAATTGTATAATTTGGGGTTTCATTTCATCACTGTCTATCTTGGACTCTCTCCCTCCTGTGTCTACCCTCATCCAGAAGGAAGAAATTGTATAATTTGGGGTTTCATTTCATCACTGTCTATCTTGGCTTCTTTCTTAATATATGCATGGGCATGTTCATCTATCTTTCTTTCTTTCTTGGCCTCTGTTAATTTATAGAACAGCTAAATAGTACTAAAAAGAGAAGCTTAGGTAATCTTGAAATTCTTTCTAGCTTTTTATCTTCAAACCCTAAAAATTAATAAAACAAAAAGAGAGAGAGAGAGAGAGAGAGAGAGAGAGAGAGGAGAGTGATGGCTAGCTAATAAATAAGCACCGGGTCTCCTTTAACTTTTTTCAATTCTTGGCCTTCTCTTTTGTTCTTCTTTCTCTGCAAGTCTCTTGTGGATATTGTGATTCTCCACCATAAGCCCATCAACCTTTACAAAAGAGAGAAAGGTGAACAAAGCAAGAATTTGAACCATGGTTTTTCCATCTGTTCCGGTCTATCTAGATCCTCATCCTCCTAACTGGCAACAGGTATGAATTTCCTCAAGCCTCTTTCTCCCAAGCTTCTTCCCCTTTAAAAAAGACCCTAATTCGTTCAAAAAGATAAATATTCCTACCTTCCTTTTTAATCTTTCTTCTTTATTTTTGAATATACTAGATTTTTTGATATCTTGCTTTGCTTTGCTTTTCTTTGCTCGAGTGCAGCAACAAGGAGCTGGCTGTAGTTCTGCTGAGAATCATCAACTTCCACCAATTATGCCGCCACCTCCCCCGGCTGGAGGTGGCGGCATAGGCTCGATTAGGCCCGGTTCCATGTCTGAACGAGCCAGGTTAGCTAAAATACCGCAGCCAGAGACAGCACTAAAATGCCCTCGTTGTGAATCAACCAACACGAAATTTTGCTATTTCAACAATTACAGCCTATCGCAGCCGCGCCATTTCTGCAAGACCTGTAGGCGATACTGGACCAGAGGAGGTGCACTAAGGAATGTCCCTGTAGGAGGGGGGTGCCGGAGGAACAAAAGAAGCAAAAGAAGTAGATCAAAATCTCCAATTATGGGCGACCACCAAAGTACTTCAACCTCAACGACTGCAGTTTCTTCTAATAACTGCACCACTGACTTACTGGGTCATTTGCCGCCTCCACAACAGTTACCCTTCTTTGCACCTTTGCATAACCTCACTGACTTTGGCAATGCGGACGTCGGGTTGAATTTTTGTGGAATTCAACCTCCTGTGGCAACCAGAGGGGGTGGAAGTGAAATTCATGAATTCCATATTGGTAATACGTCCACAGATGGTGCTGGACCTCTTAATCTATCAGCTCGATTTGCTGACCAGTGGAAATTGCATCAAGCGATACAGTTTCCTTTCTTGTCCGGCCTGGAACAAGCATCTGGGGCGTATCAATTTGAAGGTGAAGCTATTCATGAGCCATTAGGTTATGTTGGGGGTACATCATCAGATCATCTTGAATCTAAGACGACATTCGAAGCTGAAGCTTCGCAACTCGCTTCAGTGAAGCTGGAAGATAATCATCAAGGACCAAATTTGTCAAGAAGTTTCTCAAGTGTTCCTGGGAATGATCAATATTGGACTGGAACTATATGGCCAGATCTCACTGGTTCTACTTCTACCGCTGGCGCCCATCTCATGTGAAGTCTTGGCTTCTCTCTTTTGGTTAGTACAGGTTCGATCTACTAGAGAGAAATCTACTTGGAGCAGTTAAAGGGAAACCAAATCCTCAACTTGCAAATTGATCTGGAGGACCATATCCAGTGATCAATTCCTCTTTCAAGATCTGAGAATGGTAGGCTCCGGAGTTCCATTTTTTTGTTCGTTTTGTTTTTATGTTTATGCATGCTTAATTACAGGACCAGATATCTCAAAATTTTATCGTTCATGCTTGCTGACAGGAGGAACTGGTTTGTTAAACAGATCCACTGCAGTAATGTATTTTACTAAGGAAATTTCCTGAATTAATTGTGTGAAATGTATTTAAAATCTACAACTCTATCGGAGTGAGATGTCAAAGAAAAGTGTTTCTGTACTCCTCGCTCAAAAAATCYGTGAGCAAATTTCAAGATGCATGGTCTTGAATGAAGAAAAACTAACCAAACAAAACATCTCTAGCTGAACTAACATTTATTGATGATCCATGCTTTTTTGTTCAGTCAATGGTTGCATAAACCTCTTCTGGGTCTTCGTAAATTGGTTAAACGCTTTTGAATCAGCAAGAAGCGAATTAGTACTTGTATGAAATGCTCATTCATCTTATCACTTCCATTTTTATACATTTCTACGACCATGTTCGTCAAGACGACTGGCAGCCCTAAATGCTTCAGCCAAAATTGATTGCAATGAGGGTAAAAGTTTCCATACCCTGCAAAGACTGTAATTTTCTCTAGTACAATGCCCAGAATCTCTATCTTCCCTTTACTTTTCTAGGGCAAACAGGCAAACACAGTCAGCAACTCGTGCTATAGACGTTCTGATCAGTGGTTCAGCGGTTTCATTCTTGATGAAATTTGCAGCAGTGCCATGAATGAAGTCTTGGCCATGCTTGGATTCATTACCATATGCCAGAAAGCTGACAGTACCCATCAAGCTCTCTTTAATCGCTAATATGGTAATCCCAAATTCCCAGATACTCCAATGCCTCGTATACTTTGGAGCTTTAACCTCAGGTAGTTTATCTTTCACCCTTCCAAACCAAAGCTGTTGAGGAGGAGACATTTATGTTGGCGCCCATGCTTTRAAATTCTGTAGAGAGAGACACCCAAGATTCGTGGCGTGTTGTATAAATATTATCCAAAACATATAGGGTTTCTTCAAATGGGGACGAGTTTTGTTTTGAGCCATAAATCAGTACCTAGGCTCCCAATACGAGGGAGCGAGAATCCATGTTTTCCATACGCTTTACAATGATTTTGCAATTATAAAGATAAGGCAAGAATAGAAGAGTAACAGAAGGGGTCGTACGTACGTATTTGTTTCTCTCGAAATAAGTGTGAATGTGATAGATAGACGGATAGTTATGTGGTTTCAGACAAAAGGAAGATACAACAAACTATCACTAAAAACCATGCCGACACCATCGAAGCATTCTCGAACTGTATGCTTAGGAAAAATTAAGGTATGAGCAAAACCAAGTCATTTTAGATCAAAAGAAACCCAAGATTTTGTAACAAGCAAATGTCTTATACTGTTTACGAATTTGAGATTTCTTTTCTTTATCTTACCTTTTGAGAAATCTGATTAATCATAGTGTTAGAGGGTAGAAAAGCTATAATGTGAGGGTTTAGCTGGCTGGTTTTGACTGTCCCCGGAATCTGTTAGGAATTTGCTTTTGCAGTACCCCAGATACGTTTAGCAATTCTGAGAAAGAATAAAGCAACCGATGAAACCAACCGTCAATAAAGTGACTCTGAGTCTGAGTTTTCTGTGTATGAGAGAGATGTAAGGAAACTAAAACAGTGGTGAAATTCCAAGTTAAGTTATATTTACATCTTGTTTGATTGTAAATAATTCTATATTTAAAAAAGTAATTTAATTTTTAAATATTAAATTTCAGTATTTTTGGAGTTACTTTGGTTTTGGGATTTGAAACCAAAACTTTGGGAAATAAAGAAAATACTTGGATGGATATGATAGTTTGATTATTTTCCTCGAGAGTGATTGATAAAAATAAAACATAGCATATTTGTAATTTTATCTGACAAATAGGATGATAAGATGAGATACAAATATAAATCAATAACGAAATTATAATTCCTTCTAATTATGTCAATCTTAACTATGTATGAAGAGGATAGATCGCTGAGTATAGGAGATTTTATCTTTAAAACTGTATAATTTCGTGAGTTTCATTTGTTTTTTTTCCTTCAAAATATTAATCATATGAGAGAGGATTTAGTTAGGTTGGTATGGTAATATTTTGCACTAATTTATAATGTCTTTATTTTTTTCAAAAAAGTTGATACTTTTTCCTGATTTCCTCCTTAGTAATAAAACTATATCGTTTGATTTAGTGTAAGTTAATTATTTAAATTTACTTTTTCCTGATTTCCTCTTTAGTAATGAAACTATATCGTTTGATTTAGTGTAAGTTAATTATTTAAATTTATTTATTCCATACAAACCCCATTGGATAACATCTTATTWTATCCATTAATGAGTTAATTTGATCAATCCGATACAAATATAAATTTTGCCAYACTTACATAATTTTTATATTCCATCAATCAAATGAAACATTATGTTAATCAAATCTTCAAATGTAAATATTCAAGTATGTGTATATATATATATATATTCTATTGAAATCAATATGGAGGTAAGTTTAGTTGGTCTCGAGATCGATCATTTATTGATGAATATGAAGTTAAGCTTAGTTCTTGGGTTTATAAAGTTGTAAATTCCTGTGCAGCTTTAGATTAAGGATCTGAAAATGAAGCAAAAATGATGAGATGTTGAAAACCACATGAATTGGCATGAAATGTTTCTCTCTTTCCAAGAGTAGCTTTCGCTTTTGAGATGTCTTTTGCAGCTGCGTCCTATATCATATCATATCATATCTCCTGCCTCCCAATTCCCTCTTTCTTTCCCTCTTWAGATTCCCTATTTATACTACTATTACCACACGCTTCTCAGGCCTTATTTTGTTCTGTGCCAATCATGCGTTCCAGATTCTTCACCATTTTGAGGGCTGCTAAGCTTCTGACCCAATATACATCTGTCCCATCCATATGATCAACTTAAGTAACATTCTCATATATTTTCAATACATATAGACCTATACTTTTTAGGTCAAATAATACAAAGTAACTCCCAATATAAAAGCAAAAATTTCGTGTAGTGGTATCGAATCATCTAACTATTAGATCAACAATCATAATGAGGAGGAACACTGCAGTCATACATTGATTCTACTCTTTCATGCTATATGTAGATATATATCCCTCTATTTTCTATAGATTTTAAAACAGCTTTGCTAACCATAATCTTTGCATCTTTATTTCATGATTCTTATAAACAAATAATTACGAATAAAGACACACTGACAGAGAACGATTCCTTTAGGCTAACAAATCAAAGCTCGTTCTTGACCAGTAATTCAAGTTGTTATTCAAATAGCTACTCCGGAAGTGCATCCTACACCGGAAGACCAAATGGCACAGTCAGGCTTTGCCATGCCAAGGCAATGAGTCCCATTCCAGAGCTACAAAGGACTTCCTTCTCAAAAGACACAGAGCATCAGGATTCAAATGTTGGTCCCCTCCCAAAATTAGAATAAAATTACAGAAAAAGTAACTTATTTTTATAGACGATCGTGTTCTTTTAAGAATGAAACTAGAGTTTGCACGGATTACTGTTAGTATTTCTTGAAATTCTGACAACCGATGGAGGCCAGATATATATAATCTGATATATCTACTTTATACGAGAAAAGAAGGAAAATTCAAAAGTCCGCCAGGCTAATCATTCAAGAATCAAGATAATCTGGAAAAAGGAAAAGCAAGGTAGCTCATACTATCCTTCTTTAAGTACAGTCATTCTCAAACATTACTTTCACTATCACGTAATCCAGAAAACAATACATCATAATCGAAGGGCGAAGTTCTTGGCTTTTGAGAAAAACTAAAGTCCCCTCCCCTCCCAAAGAAAACACCCGTATTTGTTGCGTGATTGATTGAACTGCATGGCCAATCGTTCTTGATTTCTATTGATCAAAATGCCAAATTGCAAAAGCTTGAGTGATGAAGCACTAAGTTTAGAATTGGATCGATGATGCATGGCAATTTTTGTTTGCGTTTGTGTTTGAAAGTAGTCGTTCTCCGAATGCTGCCAAACATCTTTCATGTCTTCTTATGTACTCAGCAGAATAGAATTTTTGACCAGTCTAAAAAACCCTGCCAACATTACCTTTTCCAAAAGGAGACCGATGATCCTCAGATTATTTATGTTCCAGCACCTATGTTCAAAAGAGAAAACCCTCCAGAACCTGTATATATACAGTATATAGTAATGCCGTAGCTAAACTCGACGAGAAAGCTACTATTATTAACTACTTTTTCCTGATCTTTTTTCTGTTTTTAATCAGAGACTATCTCCATAGCCATCTTATGAGAGTGCAATTCGAAATAGTGATTTTGTCGAAAGTTTTAACATTAAAAACAATATAATACATATAGAGGAGTTGTAATTTGTTGCTTATTTTGATCAATGATGGCGAGAAAGTACTTGAGTTTGGGTTTAAACGTTGTAATGGTAGATGTAGTTTCAATGTTTAACTCACTAATTACATGTGTCTGGCGAAAATTACTCTATATTTTTTATTTATCGAGAAGTAATATATAAATAAGATTTAAAATTCTTTAACTTGTTTATAAAATATGTATTTTAACTAATTGAATTATTACATTGAAGGTAAGATTTCAGTTCATCAGCAAAAGAAATATGAATAATTATTCTAAAGGGAAGAAAACAAAGTCCATTAGAAAGATCATAATTATTCAATTAATAAGAGCCAATAATATGATGATCTTAAGAGTTTTTGCAYGGGCATGCAAGAAGATTTTGACTAGCATGACATCCAACCTATCTTATGGCTACCAATAATTTGTCTCCATTATTAGAATGGTTGGGGATGATGTCATGTAAAAAAGCCAAAGGTGTTTTGGTCTCCATGGATGTGCGTCTTTTAGAGGCTTGGGATGCTTAGAATGTCACTTTCACGTAAAATGTGGTCAATCATCTACGGGAAAGAATAAGAAATTAGGTTAAAGCAATAGTAACAAATTGTAGAATATTCATAGATATGTTGTGGAAAACTGACTAGTYTATTGTGATTGTTTATAAATATAGCCTGGACAAGGTGCGTTCATTATAGTTAATTAYACACGCATGGTTTAGGATGATTTTATTTCTAAAATAATAAAATTTTGAACCATTTAGGTATATTAAGATTTTCTTTGATAAAATTAGTTTGTATATCAAAAAATTGATGAAATAAATTTTTTATTTTAAAAAAAATATTGCAGAAAAATTATATTTTTGGGGATTTTGATGTAAATATTACGGTCTAGTAATTCATAAAAACAAGTAGTAATTACATCTATCAAAGACATATCAACGTTTTCATGTGATGCTAATCTTACAAGATATTTGAACTTAGTTGTATTCACTRTAGGTGAATATTTTTTTGTATAATTAATACGTAAAACCTTGAGTCTTAATCGTGCTTTATATCACAAACTTCATTATTTTCATCTCTTTTTTCTTTCACATATAAATACTCATCTATAGTTAACTGATTTTATATCTTGTGTTGTTCAGACTACACGTCCAAGAACCTCACATTTTGAGGGTGAGTTTAATTATGATTGAATTGCATCTCTCTCTTGACCAATCATGTCTCTGTTGTCATTTTTAGTTGATTTTGGTTCAAGATCCTCATTATCATCCATGACATCGAGAGCTCTCTAAGAGAGGAAATTGAATCTCTTTATCAATATCTCTTGAGCAATCTTTATTTAATTTCTAAATATGATAATTTTGATCATACAATTCCCTTTTATTTTGAGGATTCTTATCTTTAGAATTAAGTGGTTGGTCATGCTTCTTAAGTACTTTAGAATTAAGAGGTAAGCCTTGTTTCTAACGTGCCTTAGAATTAGTACCATATTTCTGGCATGTCTTAGAATCACTACCACACTTGTGGCATGTTTTATAACTAATCACTATTATATCAATATTTTATCTTGCTCTGACATCCATCTGGATGTRAGGAGTTATTGCTRATAAATATGATTTTTAGTAATTCTTGTTGAATTAGTGCAAACATTAGACACTTGAATTTGCCTTTTTATGGAAATAAATAATCTTTTAAACTTCCAATTCACTAACTCATAACAAAAAAAATAATTTCAAATGAGAGAATTTATGATAATCAATTGGCCTATATGTATAGTGTTGTTTCAAATGAGAGAATTTATGATAATCAATTTGTTATTTCCTGGAAATGAATAGCCTTTTGTAGTGAGTTTTGTTCTCATTAGCAATGGTCTAACAATTAGTTGCATCTATTTAATAAAATATTAAACTAAACCATTTTGTGTATAAACATGAGTACAAGATGATCAACAATAATTTCAATTGACATGAAATAAACTAGAAAAAACATGGGCTGAACATACACCAATATCATCCAAATGAATATTTGTAATTGAATGGTTTGAAATTCTGTTCATAATCAAATTATCTAAGCAAGTAATCTCGCAAACTTAGGGTTGCAAGATGATACATGTGACTATTAGATCGATGCATCAATTGAGATTATAAAATATTTAAATCRATCACATGGTGGATAAACGAGTCCACATATATTACTATAGATATATTCTAGAAATATAAAATTTTTAGCTTCTATTTTTACTGGTGATAGTCTAATAACCAATTTCTCTTGAGAACAATCAACACATGAGAATTCATTTGAATTCAACACTTTTTTATTTTTCAAAGGTCATCGTATCTTAATTACTTTTTGCATTACTTTGAATCGAATATGACTGTATCTATTAAGCCAAATAATAAAAATGTTTGATCATAATTTAACTTATGGTTTGCCATATGATGCACTTCAAGTGCAATTATAGTATAATACAATCTCAAGGAAAGAGATACTAGTTTCTTTGATTTATATTCCTAAGACTATGGTGGTTATATATACATATTATGAACTTCTTTTTCATTGTCTTGATATAATACCAATTTCAGCGGATAGCTTTAAAATTTAATAAATTTCTTAGGAACTATAAGGAGAATATTTCATTATAAATTTTGCCCCTTTCTAGATAAAGAAATGATAGTTCTTCCGGAATAATAAACTAATTTTACACTACCATTTATAATATTTATTGTCTATCCCATCTTCAAATGAAAAAAGTACTCCTTAAACTTGAATATGATGTGTATTATTACACTATCAATAAGATGGATATCTCGACAATCTATGAAGAATCTACAAATATATTGTAATAAGAAATAGTTTAACAACTTATATAAAAACATATTAAGATAAAAAATAATAATTTAATCAAATAATTAAATAATTCAAATATAAAAACTTTGAAATAATATATTGCATATACATATAATTTAATAATATATATGTTGGTTATATATGCTTAAGAATTTTAAAACATAAAGAATTACAAAACAAAGGGAAAAAAAACATATACATGGGGTAGGAAAACTTCAATCCTCCGAATTAGAAAACCTATGTTTTTTTTCCTTTGCACTTGGGGATTCTATGCACATGGGAAAATAGGATCCTCTATAATAAAACATGGGGTATTTATCATGCATCAATTTAATAGATATTAAAACCATTATTGCCTAATAGATATAGTAGAAAGCATTCTCTAGAAAATCGAGAAAAATAATATTCATGCAATTACACTGAGTACAAAAGACTCAAACTTTTAGATCAAAACTGAACTTAACTCAACCAAAGCTTTCAATCAAAAACTTGATAGGAGTATCTCAATAAAAGATTCACGTTCAATCAAAATCATTAGAAGTAGAGGCTCGTACTCAATCAAAAACTTGTGATAAATCAAAAGCTTGATAGGAGTAGAGACTCGAGCTAATAATATATTGTAATTAAAGAAGGAAAAGMAGAAAAAGACTTATAATTAGAGGAAGAAGAAGACTTGTAATTAGAAAAAGAAGAAGATAAGGGAAGTAGAGAGCTAAAGAGAGAACTGTAAACTAATTGTCATTAACATTACCTAAACTAAAGCCCTCTATCTATAGAGGTTATATCTTAAGGTTTCAAGAGTTTGAGGGTTGGAAAGTCATTCACCAATATAATTATTTACAAAAATTCATTGGTTATTATGAAAAAATATTTCATGTACATCATATTTTTAGAAAAATATTTAATAACAAAAATAATCGAGGGAGGAAAGAAGAGGAGATAGGAAATGAAAGGATTAATTTTGTATGGTAGATAAAATTTATTAATTCATATATTTGAAGATATTAAAGCTCAATTTGATAAAATAGAAGTATGAAAACTAAAGTCTGAATGCTGAAGTTTGAAGTTTGAAAAGTATCTGAATTTATGAACACTAAAAATTTTACATTGAATTCACTTTATACGTCAGACTTTGGATGCTGAATTTGATAATCTAATAAGCAAATTCCTTAATATATTAAGTTAGAATATCATCACTTCAACTTTATAGAAGGAATTAAGAATCACTTGACGCATTAAGATATTGCCAAGTTATATTACCAAATGGTCTTAATTTAATAAACTCTTAATTCATTCGATTTTAAGTGTTGAATTTGATTATCAAACAAGACCTAAGTTATTAGTCAAGATATTATCACTTAGCATTCATAATAGTATTTAAGAGAAGGATTTGAGAGGTACTCAAAGTATGAAAATATTTCAAATTATATTACAAAATCATCTTAATCTAATAAACTATTAATTGTTTCAATTGCAAGTGTTGAACCCTTAAAATATTAAAATAGTTCAATGTATAATATCAAATATTATCAAGTGTTGACTTCTGTTGTTATTGGTGCTCATAAACGTCTTAGCCGATGAAGATTAACAGGCAAGAAGCTAGCAGTTGTCTGGTATGATGGATTGCTAAAATTGACTATCAACTACTATGATCGCGGTTGATCCAGTTTCAACATAATGAAGCCTGAGTTCTAACTAACTAGCTGTTTCTAAGGGTGTCTAATCCGTATGTCCTCCTTTTATGTCCTCCTTTTTTCTATTTATTGTTATTTTTTTAGGAGAGGGTTTATGAGTTAACTAAACAAAACTATCAGCGAAATGTCCATGTAACTATAAGCTTTGGCAAAACAAATTGAAACTGGTGAAAAATGGTACTCAAACTGGAAATTGGCTAAGCAACTGGAATGTAAACTGGAATCTATTGATAAAACGGGCAACAAACTTTACTAACTTAGGTAAGCTGAAATGATATCAAATTTCTGACTTAACGCAAGGTGTAAATATCTGAAAGCTAAAAAGAAAGCTGTAAACTGGCAGGAAATTTAAGAAAGCTACATAAAAGCTATTTTAAATGAGCTTTAAATTGATAAGCATTAAGTTGAAAACTTGTTGAATTGATTGGTTTTTGTGCGGATTGATTCGAGGGTCTCCTTTCTTCATTAACTTTTCCTTTTATACTCATCTAAGAAAGTCATTGTTGCTTGTGTATGAAGTAAGTTAAGACCACCTATCCACATCTTTGTTGCCCTCCTTATTATCAACTCACGGTCTAGGAATGTGTAAGTTTGGTAAGCAGTTGCCTGAAATCTCGATTAGAGGGCAAACTTTCTTCTCTTGCTTTAACTGATCGGCTGACTTGCTTCGTGTTGTTAGGCAACAATGTAGGCCTTCGGTTGGGCTTCCGCCTATCAAAGGCTTCATCAGCTAATGTCAATCATGGTTTAGCCGATGGCGCTATTTAGCCGCCCATTTTCTTCAAAATGTTATTCAATCCAGCGGATGCCTTCATTTGTCTTCTACGATATTAAGTCGTCTAGATCGACTAATTTTAGGTGTCAACTGYTATCAAATGGTTTTCAGTCTAAGAACATCTTCAATACTACAATATTAACGTCATAAAATGTTTGTCATATCATCATAATAGACATTGTCTAAATAATTCTATCTCCAAAATGCATAATATCTTGAGTTATTTTATACTGACGTGAAAAAAATAAATGTTAACAATGTCAAGCCGAATGTCCAATTTTATGAAGCCTGTTTAACATGTTGAGTTACTAATTAGAGATAACTATTGATTTTAAAACCTTTAAGCATTTCATTTTACTTATCTTTGATATTAATTTAATGTGGATTGACTAACTATATATTAACTGACAGTTGTATAAATTATTCAATATTTAGCACCATAGCATTGGAGATGCTCTAAAAAAGAAAAGAAAATATTACCCCACAAAAAAGAAAAAAGGGAAACAGGGAAAAAGGTTCCAAGCATTTATCTGCGGACAGAACTCCCTGCTGGGAACCATATTCCCATTTAAACAAGGCCGCGAATTCTGGCCCATTTCAGGCATGTAAATTAAATTAAATTGGAATTGGGTTCCTTCGGCCCTCAATCATGTGCTGACCGCCCTCAGAACTCTTGAATTGGTGTACTGGACATGTATTGATGATTACTTATGAATAATGTTAAATTAATTGTAATAATTAAGGTTTCCCTAGCCAGTCTGGCTTTTATTGGCTCCAAATATGGTAAGCACGTCCAGTAGCTTACTCTGTCCAAGATCTGACTTTGGTTAAGGAAAAACAATTCCTCCTCGAAGCTCAGCTGACTCTGAGAATTATTGCATTTTCTTTTTGTAGTTGTCCTGAAGCCAGCAAGTTGCCGTTCGGGTCAGGGAGTATCAATAGGTAGATATTAGTATTATACTACATTCTGATCATTAGAGCTAAGTTATGACTTCGACGAGACGAATGAATGTTTCAAATAAGAATAAATTACCAGGAAATTCTTTTAAATAAAAAGACGAAGACTTAGAAAAGCAAGGTAAGAAGTCGACGTAGGTTTGAAGTTGCCAAGAAATTTTGGTCATTGACCTGTTTATCTTGAGCTAAAATGCCGGGATAGACGAGGAAAGACTCTACTATAAATTATAATGGCTGCAAAACTCGAATCCGACGAGTAGACCAGTGTTAATAGAAGGATCAGAATCCAGAAAGTAGAGAAATCAAAAATGGCGCCTCCACCGCCGTCCACAGCAGCAGTTTCACCAGTAGTGGCTCTTGTAGTGAGGATTCTCACGTTTATTTCCTTGCTCATATCGCTTATCCTCCTCGGCACCAACACAGTTTCTGCAAGTGTTGGATTTGGTGCTGAGGTCGAAATCAAGTTTCAAGATTTCTATGCGTACCGGTAAGTCTCAACTCTCAACTTTTGAGAACGTCCATGATCATTATTTCTTATCTGTCCAAACTGTTTGATGCTAACTCGAAGTTGAATGGTTGCAGTTACATGCTGGCTTCAGCAGTCGTTGGCATTGCCTATACCCTTCTGCAAACTGCATTTACAATCTTTCAAGTAAGCACTGGAAATCGAATTGGCGGCGACGGTCTTTATCTACTGGACTTCTATGGGGACAAGGTATAGACTTTCACGCAACCTTTGCGACTGAGTTATTATCTTCGCTCGTGTTTCATACAGTTTATCAACGATTTATTGATTTTGTTGGAGCAGGCTATTTCGTATTTCCTGGCAACTGGTGCGGCTGCAGGGTTTGGGTTCACGGTTGATGCGAACCGCCGATCAGGGAATGACTCTTCTACTACAGATTTTCTCAATAGAGCAAATGCAGCAGCAAGCCTTCTTCTTGTGGGATTTTTGTTCTCTGCAGTGTCCTCTGTCTTTTCATCTTTCTCTCTTCCAAAAAGGAGTTAAGTATGTGTGTCGAACTCCAACGAAAACAGTGAAATGTGTTACGTGATGCCTCACCTATTAGTGCTTCGTAGCTTGCAAAGCAATTAGCACAGTTACTGTGTATGCTGTTGGGTTTTCCTTTTCAATTTGATACTTTTTAGTGTATTTTCGGCTCTAGATCATGGAGAAGTAAGAATTTGTGGATCGAAATTTGATTTTTGTTGGTCAACTTCATATTTGCAAGTTTTTAGCTGTGATGTGGATAAGATTTGCATCCTTAAGATTTACATCAAAGAATGTAATTCTCTGAACACCTGAATGTGTATAATGCTACTCGCAGGAGTTCCTTTTGTTGTTTGTAGCAAGGTCAACTTCTCTCCCCCATGGCTTCCATTCTAGCATAGGAATAATGTATTGTCCATTCACTATCTTAACAGTAAAGTATGCAAAGTCAGACAAGATGAAGACAATAGCATATTGTGGTCCTGATTAAAAAGGAAAAATGGAATTTACATRCAAGATCAATTCGAATACAGCATAGTATGTTACAAATAAGCAGGTACTGCCTCCTGTTGCATGATCTTTCTCTGACTCTAAATCTTCCCAAGAATTTTGGCAAGTAACTGGGGAAACAACAGCACATATGTTGAAACACGAAGAGTTTCTATTTACTACAGATGTCATGAATTGATGAAGATCAGGTTAGAAGAATATTCAAGGTTTTAAAGATCGAAAGAATAGGACCGAGGATTTGTTGGCTTAAGAAAAAATGTTCAATACCACTTCCAAATAGCAGATTCCTTAATTCTAGCATTGAGGTTGATCCAAGCTCTCCTCTCTATATCTTCTTGTTTTCGTTCTCCAACTCTCGCACATCAAACCTATAGAAGAGTATAAAAACACAGAGACACTGGAGATATATTACTGAAAGAAAGGACAAAAGAAATAACTATCAGGACAGTAAGTAAAATTACTGTAACATGAAGAATTCAAGAATGTTCTTATGTTAAATCCTACAATATATCAACGAACTAAACTCCAAAATCAAAGCTGACCTACATAACTAACACTTCAAAAATTCACATTGCAAGATGAACAGATTCATTGATACTAGTCCAGTGGAGATTTTGACAAAATAATTCAGCTTTTAAGTCTCAATGGTGCAGTAGATCCACKAATCCCTTTTACTCGTACCTTTGCAAGAATGTGCAGAAGAATCAAATGAAGGATATATCCAGTAAGGTACACTTGATGTGATATTCATAGAGGGATGTGAAACAGATAAAGCATATGTTCTAAGTCCTTCACCGCCCTTGTATCAGCTATTCGAATCCGTTAGATATTGGAAAAGTTGCACAGCTGGGAAAGTGATAAAGGATGAACTTCTTTTTCCATTTCTCATTCAAAACAGATGGTGAAATAGGCAATCATCCATCACAATTTACTTATCAGATTAAGGTCAAGTGCTTTTCAGAATAATTTAGACACCAGACCACCACATGTTCCGTCACATATTGGCAGCTAAATCTGGGTTGCTAATGTCCTAGCCTGACATGAGAAATTTAGGTTCCAACTTCTAAGTAGGGGGGAGCAAAGTTGTTTATCAGGATGAACATAAATAATCAACAAAGGTGCATTCAAATCCTAAGGTCGATGTCCAGGATGTGACTGCATATGCTACATCCCTTCCTATGCTATATCCTTCCCTTATTATTGGAACATCCTTTAATCCCTTTCTGTCAGAAAATCCATGCAATGCTTCCACATTAATACTCAAGATTTTACCCAGTTTTCAGTCCTTTCCTTATCAGTGTCCACACAACATCATGAATGTCACATCTCCTCACACTACCCAAAGCCCCTTCAATTTTTCTTTCTTTTTTCCTGAAATGCAAAATTACGGAAATGCAACATCCTTCACGGTTACAAGATATTCCTGTGTATTTATACATCCATGGAAGGTCCAAGTTTTTCCTACATTAATTTGAAAACTTCCTGACAACAATTGCTCCTCTCCCATTTTAACTCAATATTTCTAGGTATTCTTTCCATTTTCTGTTTCATCTTCCGCGAGATGGGTATTGTGGCGAGATAGGGAGCTGAAAAGCCTCTAGTTATCTTCAGCAAAAGCACTTGTGGGTTATGCCACAGTATTAAGACACTACTGATAAACAATTTTGGGGCAAACCCTACTGTTTATGAGCTCGATGAACATCCAGATGGGAAGAAAATGGAAAGGGAACTGCTGGCCATGGGACGTGATCCATGTGTACCAACTGTTTTCATTGGTGAGGAATTGATCGGGGGCTCTGATGACGTGATCAGCCTCAATGTCGAGGGAAAGCTCAAACCCCTGCTTATAGAGGCTAATGCTATCTGGGTATGAAATTAAATTCATATGATTATAATGCAAATATCTAGTGAATAAGAATGGCGTCTGGACCATTGCAATAGTGAGATACATGGGTTATGCCCTCTAAGCCCCTCATCCTTGTACCTTAAGTTGGTGATATCCTTTTCATGAGATAATCTATATTTTCTTTTGAGATAAACTAGTGCATCTGATGCCCTACTTCTTAGCTGCTACTTCTCTCTTTGGCCTCCTAAAATTACACTTGCAAAGGTGCATTGTACATTTGCTTGGAGCAACTTTTGGATGGTAAAAATAAATGAAATGAGAGATATTATCATCATTGTTTACCCTGTTTATTGCTCTTAATGATTTTTCTCTTGAAACGGAAGATTTAGTATAACTCGAAATACTACATTTATAATCTAACTAAGCAGACTGGAAAGGTTAAACAAGCGAAAAGTAAATTGTGACAAGTTGATGACAGAAAAACAAAAGAAATTAGCAGGAGTACACAGAAGATCTATTTGATTATGAGATGGTAATTTTCTGCAAATGCAGATCATGCAAATGAGTCATATCTGAAACAAAGGTTCAGACTGGAAATGTAGAAAAGAGGATCTCTGAAAGAAAAAGTCCATCAAAACCCCACATCAGAAAATATGGATACTTACTAGCAATCATCACAATGTAATCTGGCAAAGCAGATTAAGAAGGAGCTCATACCTGAAACTTGATAAAAGCTTCGGCGGAACTTAAGTTTTCTGAGATAATGAAGTGACCCSTACCAGTGAGAAGCCTAACATCAAGGGCTTTTTATTACCCGAGAAGTACTTTGTTAAAAATGCCAGCATTAAATTTTAACAGCATGACTGTGTATACCTGCATTCTAATAATATTTAATGTATTATCCTTTAGTGTCAAACTCATCTCCATTGAACAGATGTGTAGTAAGCTATTTTATTTACTCAAGTAGGATTTAAAGGATAGTTCTTAAACCTGGATACAAGAGGATATTTCAAGAAGTGAAGAAATATTGATAAATTCCATGAGCAGAAAGCTGGGGTAAATTAAATGATTTTCCTTGAAATTTGCTTACATCACATCGATACTCATGCTTTAAGGTTTCATGAATCTATGATCACCTGATCCCCTTGCAAACATAGATAATTGTTCCCAATGGAAATTGAAGTAATTTGATGAAGTAAAAGACGCAAATCACTCAAGTATACTTTAACAGTTCTGCAGATGCACCTCAAGTGTTATGCAGTTCCATGCATACAAGTACCATACTTCGAAAGGGAAAATTGAGATCGAAACAGCCATCACGATGTAGATTAGAACGAGAGTTTGCATATTCACATTATTTACTTGCAGCAGCCTGAGGGCTAACAAGGTTTTGTTACATTCTAGAGATTCTTATTCATCTGGTTACGATCAAGGTTGCATTCAGCCACTTTCTCCCAGGACTTGAGGCTTTTGTCTTCAGTGTCTGTTTTATACAATGCGAGACTAGAAATCTCAAAATCCAGGCTTCTGATGCTTTTGTCGAGGATGTAAGCTTTCTCTTCAGCCTTCTTCTTCTCCTCTTCGGACAAATCTCCATACAGGAGGCTTAAATGTGGCATATAAGCTGCAAGATTGACAAGAAACTATATTAAGAATCTATTCCCTATAAAAAGTATTGAGCCTTTTATGATGGGGGGGGGGGGGGGGGAGAGAGAGAGACTGAAGCTCATCATCTGACTTTGGATTCAGGGATTTGAGGTTACCTAGAAATAGACTAAGACAGAAATTAACTCCATAATAGATAATCATGCAACAGCCAACTAGTTAACTTAGGTCGAATCTCCAATGTTTTTCTAAGCCTGTTCGATTCCAATCAGGATTCCCAAAGTAAAAGCTGAGCCAGAGACTGCAATATGAATTTGTTTTTATCTATATACAAAATGCCTCATAMGGAGAGTAACTATGTCAAGCATTCTCCAGAACTCAGACAAGCCTGACGTTGCATGGATGTTTAAATCCTCCAAGCAATCAGATTCAGAACCGACCAGTAGATATATTCTCAAGCTTTCAAGAAGTCACTATCTAACCTGACACTAAAATAGAAAATCAATTGCATATCTAGGGAGTCAAAACTTTGAAAGTCTCCAAACTTATAAGAATTGATAGGTATTAAATGAAAAACAAGCTGAGAGACAATGATTATATATATCMCTTGGGTAGACCTTGGCAAAGTTTCTGGTGTGATTCATTAAATGAAAACAAGCTGAGAGACAATGATTTTATATATCACTTGGGTAGACCTTGGCAAAGTTTCTGGTGTGATTCACCTCAAGCTTGCTCTGCTAGTAACCAAGAAACAAGATTAAAGATTACTGTCCTCTCTGATAAATGCAAGTCCAAGGCCCCAATGTCAGCTAAGCCATCTCAGCAAAATTCTCATTTCTCATCAACATAAGGACTTGTGTATAACTATTGATATTGTCCGATTGCACAAGGGATGCAGATTTAGAACTTCTAGACATGTTCTGGAAAATATGCACTAGTGACCAAACATTTTTAACTCTCATATCATTATGTACTCCAGAGGGAGCTTGCTACTCATTCACTACCCATTACTATCTTCGTCTTATCCTGAGAATTGCCCCTCAGTTTTCTAGCTTACAGTGTATCATATTCTTATTCCCCACAAGATAAAGGTTGGAGAGAAATGTCACCCAGCCAATTCACCATAAACCTCTTAAGTGCAACAATCAGAATTTGGATGGTTTAGATCAAACTGAGAGCAGAGAAGGATGTGATATTCTTTAATAGTAATACCTCCCAGTTATCGGGGGATGAAAAAGAAAGAAAGGTATGCTAAGGTTGAGAACCTAGATGGTTTCTGGAGATTTTGGAAATCCTTGGTGCATTCTGCGCTAGAAAAATGACCTTGTGTTTTACTGATTCGAACAGTGTTGATATCTAAAGGGCATCCAACCACTTCACTTACTAAAGAGTTTTCTAATAAAATAGTCTTTCACAAATGGGAAAAGAAAAGAACAGCATCCAAAGTACTCATAACCAAAGGCATTATCATAAAAGTAAATTTGTCCTTGGATGACGGGCATATCTTCACTATCTGGGCCAACCAACATGAGAGTGCAGAGACACAGACACGTACATATGCTCTCTCCTCAGATATATAAACATATGAAAGCAATCGAATAATACAAAACATCAAGCGAATATGTAGAAGAAGAACAAACTTAACATAGAATACATCACTTACTTGTGGAGCGCACGTAACCAAAATGAATACAGCAGTGATCACTAGATTCCATCACCTGGAAAAAGGAATTTAACACTCATTAACAAAAACCAAGCATCTATACCAAAGCAAATACATACATGCACCTAAGACAAGTGACAAAAGAGTATGTGGGTGCAAATTATTATGCCATCCTCTGCAAATTACATAAAGAAGGAATGAATGAAGACTAGGCTATGCTTTCAATCCTTTGCTTCAATAAGATGTGAGTTGCCCACCCTCAATCAGCTATATTAAGTACCATGTGAACAGCGTCAGTAGTTGCACATAACACTGGCATACTGTATGCATGTGCATGTACACATACAATTAGAATTTTCTAAATTGCTTCACTTAATTTTCCATTTTCCGTTATTGATACTACAACAAAATAAAGTGAGTTTTTTGGCTTGTTAATGGCAAAAGCAAGGAGAATAGGAAAAACAGAGTAAAGGAAAACCAAATAATCATGAAATAGGAGGTGATTAAATTTCTTCTTTCCAGTTTCTAGGSAAGCATATGGGAAGATATTAAACGGTTTTCCCTGTTATCTGTCTTCTCTTCACCCCATCAGGCAAAGAAAAGAATTAATCTGCTTCTTTTTACTGCAATTTTTGCTCGTGAAACCGACAGGACAATGCTGCTTAGATAACCCAATTCCAATATAAATGCAATTTATGTAATATCAAATATTTTTTAGAGTATTGTAATATTTCAAGTCAGTAGGATTAGAAAGATGATGACCACAATAGTTAACCTTGTATCCTAGTACAACTTAATGCATTCCTGTAACGCTTTTGTATTCTACCCTATAAGTTAAATCTTCTCTTCCTGTTATGCAACCATATTGACTGAAGTTCAATCAGAGAAACAGCAATTACGCCCTTGAAAGTCCAAAGCTTGTGACCGAACCATAAAGTAACTATGTGTTTCGACGATGAAGTTTATGCTGCCAATGAAAAAGCCTAAATATGTCATCCCACAAGCTGCGGGGCTGGGCCATGTCCCATAAACTCAAATTTTTTGTCCCAAAAAAAGCTCACATTTTGATACTCGGTTTATGCCTCTAATAGAATCCTTATATATTAATGACTCAAATACATATAAGACTTTGATCTCGGAAAATAAACAATTGATCCACTATTTTGCTTCAATTGAATTTCCATCTTATACAGTAAATAATCTTCAGGAGTTCTAAAAGGTCACTAAAAAATACTCGAATAGTCCCTGTAGCAAACAAAATCCGAAAATTACCTCAGGTGTTGCATGAAGCAGAAGATAAACACACTGATAAAAGGACGTCCCTGTGGCTACTTTCTCTGCTTTTGCCTTGTAAGCCCTCAAGCCATCGCAAGCCTTCTTGAACTTGTCACGTGCCTTACTCTCTGTCAAGTTGATAGCACCAACAACAGTCACGTGAGGCTCAAACTCCGGCCCACCAAACTCTGATCTGAGGCCTTCCATCAACTTCTTCAATCTCGACCTCAAATCCTCCGATGGAAGTCCCCACACTGAATAAACATTCTTCTGTTCTTGAGCTTCAGTGCCACCTTCCATGGAAATTGAATTGAATAAAAAGAGAGAAACTAAAAACTCCAAGAGAACTGAGACGTGTAATGAGATAAAGTTTGAAGAGAAATCAAGGGGACACGAGCAGGAAACTGAGGAGCACCCACGTTGCAAGATTCGATTTTTATTATTGCTTTCTGATTTCTTAATTTTTTGGCACAGTTTATCGAGGCGGTTTTAAGGGGAATAAGCTAGTGGGCAATGGAATCTTCGGAAGTTGGGGAATTGGATATCCTTTCGGAGGCTGTGATACGGTACATTCTTGATTTGTCGTGTGAGAGATATCGGGCGTTTGATTGGAGCAGTAATTGTCATCTGAAAGTTCACTCGCAACCGCCTCCGCAAAGAGCAAGCGAGCCATCCATCTATACCTGCATGGAGGGAGAAAGCTTTTAATTATAGCGCTTTTCATCATAGAAACCTGAAATTTCTTCGCACTGTTCTCTAGAAACTTCTTTTCTTGTGTCTACATAAACTTGTCAAAAATATGCAGAACAATGCAACCATTAACATTGTAATTATGCAATTAAAAAGTTACTGAGCCTATACAGGAATTGGAAGTGAAAAGTAAACTGGCTCAAACTTGAACAGACATTATGCCGCTTCTGTGTTGACTTTGCACGTTTTCAAATTTAGGAAATGAAATGCAAGATTTTCGGTCTTTTCGCTGACCGTAAGTCCTTCGTTGAGGACTCCGTCACTAGTCGGACTTCTAACTCGTTGGCATAAATGGACAAAATGTATTCATTGAATGCATTAAGTCAAAAAATTATCACATTAAATGTGTCGGTCCTTACATTGATTTCGAGATAGTTTCCGATCGCACTTATCTAACACGATCGATTAACTTTGCATTTTTAAAATACAATCGTACATTCTTTAAATATGATCCTGCCGCGAATTCAAAATAAAAAATGAAAAAATTCTATCACTTTACTTCATCTGTGTAAGACTCTAACTTCTCATATATTCTCTAAGTAAAAATGCTCACTTAACTCACCCTCTGTCGCTTGGGTTTGTAGTCAGGTTTTATCCGTCCCCTCACCTTGTCGGCCTATTTCGCCATCGAGCAAGGTTTTGCTTTGGGATTTCCTTTATGCTTTTGGTTAATAAAAAGAATCATGAATTTGATGCTAATGTTTAGTGTATATTTCTATAAATTGAAAAGCTTATAAAAAGAACCATGAACTGTATATAAGGTAGTTGATGTGCAACTATTGTCTAGCTGAATCGACTATTTTGATCGTGGCTGGCGTACTAAGCTTTTTAACCTAACAAGGTTTGAGTTCTAATCAGTTAGTCGTCGAATTGACTTATTGGATTCGTAGCTACCTATTTTTTGTACGTGAAATTCTTGAGTTAATTTAAGTAAGCCCTTACAAAGTGTGTAAATCAATCGACTTAGGATCCATAACTACTTCAAGATATTATCCAAATTAGCTTCTCAAGTCAATCAAGAACAAACAAGGTGAGGTGATATGCAAATATAGGCTTCAAAAATACCAAAGAGCAGAGAGATGCAACTAAAATAGTTATGGCTAGTCAAGTGATTATGCTAAGTGGAGAATGATGCTAACCCATGTGAAGTAGATTATCATTATACTATAGTAGCTAAGTCAGAATATATGCTAAAAAGAATATTAATATGCRAAGTAGATTAAGCAATTATATGTAGGCTAAATCTAAGGAAAACAGTAAAGAAAACATGAACAAAGACAGGGAAGGCTGACAAGTTGAATTATCTAAGAGGTTATACTACTAAAGCTGTAATTTATGCTACTAAAGGTATAAGTGATTAACACCTAAGAAAGCCGGTAAATGAAATCAAATAAGACTTCAAATTCATAACTATTGCAAAAAGTGTATGAAACTTACATAATAGAGCAAATGAAATTAATTAACACTAAAAAGCTGATCATAACCCTAGCTAAGTAATGAAAACATAGATAAAACTAGTAAAAATGAAGATAATTTGCTTGATATGTCGAGTCGAGTTGATTGGGCTTTCCTCTCTTTTGTCTCTTCTAATGTACACTCAATTTTACAACATCCTTGTCAGTTGGTGGCTGAGAAACACGGCTGCTGTTCTGCCACATCTCCCCTTTCTGTGCTATTTCCTCGGTCCACGTCCATCTTGATCGGCAACTTGGTTGATCGTGCCCCTTGATTTTCAGTCAAGTGATTTTGAACTTATCTTGTTAAAGAGCCGATAGCTTGATTTCGTGCTATTACTGCTGATTCGAGTGAATTTTTTTCCTTGCTCATCGATTGATCTACAATATGGTTCTTTTCTGCCTTTCATCAGCCAGTGAGCTTTTTAGCCATTTTGGCTACTCACATCCTAGGTTTTTCCACAATGGTTCTGCTAGGTTAGCCATTACTCTTTGTCTTAGCCGCTGACATCAACTATTTTCATGCGTCAAGAGAAGTTAATGATGTAGCTAGCATTAGAATTAATGCTTTTAATATATGTATTTTTAAATATATTTTAATTTTTTTTAATAATAACAAGCAGAGGTGAAAAAACAATCAAGCTCATATGGCTTGAAACAATCTACATGCTATGATATATTAAGTTTCCTGACTGCAAAAAGACCTTATAAGTAAAAATATTATTTAGTAGATAATATGCAGTATATGATGAATTAACTCCCAGCACAAGAATACCATAAGATTTCCAATGTAGAAGATGATATGCTGAATAATAAATTTTCCTGCAGAAATTTGCTCTTGTACTCATTGCGGAGGAAAAATACCACCACAAAAGAAAAGAGGTAAGCAACAGCTGAAAGCTTTAAAGCTTGTTGAATAGCTGAAGGAGCTCCAATCTTGACACAAAAAAAAAGAGGATGCTGCAGATATATGAAGTATATGGGTTAGTGGCAAATTGAAAAAGGAACCAATACAAGAATATTACCCTACTAAATTGCAACTCAGAACATTAGGAAGTAAGTAGCTGAGATAAGGCTAGAGACGAAATTTACCAATCAAGATCTTTATAAGTTTGACTAAAGATTTTATCTTACGATAGAAGAATTAGTATCTATCGTATAAGAATTAAAAACAATTCGAACATAACACCTTTAGTGGTTTGAGTTCTTGAGGAAATATTGTATAAAATGGGATACCAAATAATCACAAATTTGAGTGTCTTTAGAGAAAAAGGTTCAAAACCTGTTGCAAAAAATCAAACAACAATTGAATTTTATGTCATAGCTATTATCCACATAGATAGAACATACTGCAGGATGGCACCCTATTCAATAAAAGCTGAAGTGATGCAGGGAATAAAATTCAACCTAAAGTAATAGTATGTTGGCCTACTAAGAGGAAACAAACTCATGTGACAACTTACCAAAATGTCAATGTTGGTGATACAAAGAAACTAGAATGGGAGAGAATCGGGAGATCCATATGATTGGGAGGTATATATATATCATAACTCTAATATCTATCTATCTATCTATCTATCCGTATTTGAGATATACACAACTTTCAATATTTATTAGTGTTGAGATGTATCACATGTCCAGGGAGATGGAGGAAGAAGAATGGGGCGAGTGAATTGGAAGGAAGCCCAACAAATTAAAGAAAATGGGCCAAGCCCAGCAAATCGAAGAAAAAGGCATATTGTTTAAAAAATGAAGGATGCTCAGACATCTCAAATACCGTCCAAGAAAAATAATCCAAGCTACTAGACTCGCAATAGTGACACAAATAGTATAAATTAGGTTGAAACTTGTTCCGTCACAACCCACCTTCAAATTATACATGTTACCAAGTTCCAGGGGAAAATTTGTAGACAAAATTTTTTATAATCTAATTAGATAGTAAAAAATAATTTTGAATATTTTTATTAAATTGAAAAGTATGTGACATGTTAACTAATGAGACGTGACATGTGTCAATGATGACAAAGTCCTACCATTGGATCAAAGAAAGTTTGGCGAATAAGGCGATGCTTCATCACTCCTAAGTATCACCTTAACTAATCAAATCAATTCGCTTTACCTATAAATAGAGGCCAAAGCACAAGAAGAAAGAATCCAGAATTTCATATCAAGATCCAAAAATTCATATCAAGGTCTAATACTGAAAAAAGCTTAGAAGATAGAACATCAAATCTCTTGCAAATCTCAAGATGAAGCCACGAAACTCTCGACAATTAAAAAAAAGAATCAATGGATCAAGTTCTTACCACGAGAACATTTCAGAAATTGTAATTCACATCTTATCAAATTTATAAGATTTGACATATTATTTTTCGCATTTCTTTTGTTTTATATATCATTTTATAGATAAGAGTTTCTTTTTTATATTATTTTATAAATAAGAGTTTCGTGTAAAAAGTAATGTCATGTAAATCATTAAAGATATTTAAACGACTTTGATGTATGTTAAATAAGAGACATATTTTTGTAACATTATATAAATCGTTAAAGCTATTTAAACTCACCTTAATAGATATATATAATAGTCATTTATAATTTAATCTATTCGTAAAATTAATTAATATATATCACCCTACAAATCCATCTAACAATTTATTTTTATTTCGAATTAATTTGTCACTTTAAAAGTCAAAAACGTTTTCCTAGAGTATCTCATGTACTACCTCCATTTCAATCTACTGCCGCAAAAAGTAATGCACAAAAAATGATGCACATAATGTAAGAAATTTATAAAAGCTGCATATTAATTATTAAATAAAATAATTACTTTAACTCTATTTAATTTCATTAACAATTTAATTATATTTCTCTTCATTTTCTTTTTATTTAATTAAATAAAACCTCAAATTTTGACTTTTAATTAAAATAGTAGATTATAAGAAACTTATATAAAAAAATTAGTAATTTCTTTGGAAATCACAGTACAGCACAATACAACACGACAAATATGCAATATATAAAAATAAGCACCTCATTATTTTGAAGAATTAAAATGAAATAGTAATGAACAATTATTTCGTTTATTACGCGTAATTAAGATAAACTAAGATAAACAAAATCAATGAGATAATCCCAGTAGTAATGAGATTAAAAGTGGAGGGTATATTGGTAGGAAGAGTATTTCTATGAAGACGTACTTCGAAAGAATATAGTTCTTTTCCTATCGGCATTCGACACCGTTTTGAGGAACCATGCATCTATGAAGAAAGGGACAATAACAATACATAGCGAACGTTTTCGGTGATTCGAATATAGATAAACATGTATAAACAGCCACACTGGGCTCATTAAGCAAAGAAAACACGTAATATAACCCCGGAGTTTTGCACAATATTCTTTGAACGCCTGATGTACATATCTAAATACAGAACACTATTAAAAAAAAAAAAAAATTGCAACATCTAAACCGGCATGGAGCCTTAAAACACTTCTGCAGACCTCTATATATGCTTCTATATTACAAGACATAAAGACAAGTAACTAGAATGTTGCAACCTACAACCGCAAGAGTGGAATATGCAATATGAAGCAAAAAGAGGCTTCTGCGGTCATGGGAATGGAGCCCTCCGTTTCATCTCTACTTGCTCCACATCAATGGCGAAACCTTTACCATGTTGTTTCCAATAATCAGCTTGAGGATTGAGCCATTCAGACTCTGCGATTTCAACTCTTAGAGTTTTCAGTGATTCAGTCGAAATGTTGTACCTATCGTCCCTCTTTTGAAGAAGGTCTGGCCTCACCATGCCCAAGTTCACTGCCTGTGGAGACATCATCAGTGCCGGAGGACCAAGAGGAAGCTTATCACCTGCAAAATGCCACATTTTGAACCCTTAATTATTTGTGAAAATGTCCGGCCGTTGAAAATGCAATGAAAAAAATTTAGTGGCTTTTGGTTCATTTACCCCTATCAGTTTGCCAAGTGCACCAGAACTTGCCATAAGTTTTTGCAAGATTCTCAAGTTCTGGATTCACAACCATTTCTGGAACTCTAGGATTTACCCAAAGACCGGATTTGATCTGCATAGCCGTCAATTTTCACATATCCAATAAAAAAACAAAATCAATCTCTAGAATGAAAGACTTGATTTCACTGTAAAGGAAAAAGGGCAAAAAAAAACGACGGACCTCATAAGCATGGGAATGCCACAGCTTTTGTTCATCGGCAGGCAGTGTCTCAAAAATACGATCAGATACAATGTACTCCACTCCTAACCACACCACAAACAAGAGCTTAGAAATCCCTTACCAAGTACAAATTCATTACTTTTGCTCATTCAGTACTCAAAATTAGCACTATCAAGTACAAACAGTAACTTCYTTTTTTTTTTTTTTTGGGGGGGAAAATGATTATCAATTACCTATCAGGCGACCAYTGGAGTCATCGGAATCATAAACAGCACATTGAAGGAAATCCTTGTTAACCCGATGGACATAATGATGAGTCGTAATCTGCCGATTCATATCGTGGCTATACAAAGCAAAAGTGCACGCATGCTGGCTCATCTGCTTTATGGGCTTCAAGGACTGCAACATCTGAGCACCTTTATCCAGCATATGCTGCTGCAYGGTCATCGGCTTCCCCGGCGGSAATTCTTCGCCACTGCTCGGTGGCACTCCGACTGGTGTTCCGTGAGCTGCCATGAGAAAATCACAAAGGTTTGTGCAGTTCTCTATTATTTCCTTGGATCTTTTTTTGTGCGAAAAAGTAGACACGAGTGATTTGGAAGAGTCGGAGGAGTTGGTTATAGAGGTGGAAGACGAAGACGTGGATGGTTTTGAGGAATACACGTATCCACCCACGAACAGCTGAGGTGGCTGATTTTTCTGGAACCTGTTGCCAGATGGTGAAGTTGCTCATTGTTGCTTTCGTCTAAAACAGGACACGTTTGKGTAAAGAACACTACCTTACATAGTGAAGCTAAGGATGAAATTGAGGAACCTGCRGATCGCGAAATAATATACATTGCTCGAACTATCTATGATGACTTGGCCCTTGGCTTTTGGAGATGTACCCTAACTTTTTAATGGAAAATTCTTATGGCGGCTGGCCTCGTTTAATTAGCAATAATTCTACATTAAAAAAGTAATTTAATTTCACGTTCGGRAAATTAATTTGTTGTTTAGAAATAAATTTCTCAATTTAAGAAAAGTGATTGTAGTTYCAAAAATAAAATTATCTATTAAAATGTGATATTCTAGTTACTTTTTTCYTGATTTTAAAATTAATATTCRTCATAAACTTTAAAAATTYTAATAATATTTTTTCCTCTTCTCCTCTCGTTCTTTTCTTCCCTGACAAATTTTTTCTCAAAATTACCCTCTAACTTTTTTCCAAAAGACCCTCTAGACCTTTCCCAAAAAATTCGTTGCTTCTATGCACTYTTAACTATTACAATCAAAATTAAGTTCTCTTGCTAATTTTTTAAATTTATTTTTTTATAAATTGAACATATTGAATACATCCATTCAATAWWGAAAAAAGGTTTTCTTTCGATGCATTATCATCATCCTYCTATTTTACTTAAATTCACATATAAAAATGAAATATTAATTATATATGATAAGATTTTGATTTATATCTATACTAATATTTTGAATTAAAAAAAACAAAGTCTTTATTTTTCTAAAAATTCATATTTTTTTATAATTTTCTTATTGACTAAGAGAAGTATGATATTTTTAATCAAATGAGACAGATCAATTTGTTAAAGAAATAATCTCCATTACATATTTCGAACCCAATTAGGTTCTTAATGCTTTTCCTTATTACCCGGTTTATTTTATTTTCTTTCACATTATTAATTTACTTTCCTTTTGATAAAATTGAAATCAGAAACTTAAAGTCCCAAAGTTGAAGTTTGAAATATAAAAAGTAATTGAATTTTTATCAGTTGAAGATTTATTTTTTAAAATCTAAATTTAAATATTGAATTTGATAATCTGTATTATAATATTTTATTATGATAAATTAAAATATTTTACTTAAAAAATTGAAAATTTATAAAAAAATTAATTGAATAAACTCGAAATTCAATCACTTTACGTAATACGACATTATTTGTTTGGTAATTATTTTTAACTAGAATTGACAAGAAGTTATAKTCAAAGACATAAATGACTCTTTTCTTTTCGCGTATTGTATTTTTTTCTTCTTTTTTACTTTTTGCTTTATGGGTACTCATATATTTTTCAATCTAATTTTTAATTAATTCTACTGAAAATTAATCACTATTTTAATCTAAAACCTATCAAATTCTCAATAGTGCAGCAGAAGATCAAGGATCCTTAATAATGTTGACTCGAGTTCAGAATATATTTGTTATTTAGATGCTCAAAYTCGTATGGTCTGAGGTTCATTGGGATAATATGGAAACAGTCGCAATGGTTATCCATGCAATACAATGTTCGCATAGATTTTGAACTGCACTCGAGACTTAGTGACTCCAAAGCCATGCATCATAAGAGTGAATGTCTCCTCCAAGCAGTCATGGCCCTCCCTGCTCATCGTGTYAGCAGACTAGMATCCACGATGGTTGAGCTCAAGGAAAGAATGGAGAGTCGACACTTCCTCTTGATGCGGTAGCTGAGATCTAGTTTGGAATATTCACATGTTATCAGTTGATTACGTCCTTCGACCGGATTTTAGAGCTTGACTCACCACCCTTTCTCATAAGCCAGCCACGAGCTACAGGCAAATAGACTGCTGCAATCCTGAGTTTCAAATACTAGTTTAATCTGAGTTTAAGCTCATTGTAATTATTTCCAATGATCATAATTGTTGGTTTCAAATTGACCAAAAAAGCCTAAAATCCACACTTGGTTTCAAGAAAGGATCGAAAGAAAGTACCACCTTGTACTGATTTGTTTAGCTTTTAAAAAGAAGGCAACAAGTAGGGTGGCGTTCTTATTGTTATTTTTGGACTGCTTTTTTATTTCTAATTTTTAAAATATTAAAAATACGTTATCTTTCGTATTTTAAAAAATAATATTCAAAAATAAAAATGTCATTCGTACTAAAAATTAAAGACAAATAAAATATCCTCTAACGTCACAAATTTCTCTTTATTTTTTTAATAATTATCTAAAAACATAATAAATTAATTAAAAAACACTTATTTTTATTATTAAAAAATTCTAATACAGACTAATAATATTTGAAATTCAATTTTATAAATAGATTCATTAAAAATAATCAAAAATATTTTTTCTATCAAATTTTATATCGAATGTAAGTTTTTAAGAATAATATACTGAAAATGTTTTTTAATAAATTTAAAAATAGCCATTTAAAATTTTTAACGACGAAAACTTCGACATGAAATGAAACAGAATGGACCTAATATTCGAAGAAAGCAAATTAAGTTGTCGTTTTTGTTGAATTCAAGGAAATTAGCATTACGAAAACCTGTRAAAAGAAAAAACGAGGAAAGGACGAAATATTCAACGGTCCAAAATACATTGCAATCTTCAACGGTCCAAAATAACACAAAGAGAAATGGTACTAAGTTCATTTTTTTTTTAAAATTATGTACATAAGGGAAGAAATTAATAAAATTTACGAAATATTAAATCAAAGTAAAAAATCTCTTTTTCTCAGTCTCTCTTTCTCTACGATCCTTTCCCCTTTTTTTTCTTGGAAAATGAAAGAACAAGAAAATTGACTAATTGAAAGTTATGGAATTAATAAATTGAAGAATAAAAAGGGAGAAACYAGATAAATATCTAAAGCCTAAACGGATATGTATTTTAAAATAAAACAATTTATTAATATGACAGGAAAAAGTGTAGATTAGTAATTATTTTCACGGGAAAGCTGCAAATTTTTTCATTTCAGTCTGTTCTACATCAATAGCGAAAGCCTTCCCAGAATGAATCCAGTAGTCTGCATAGTTGGGATATGAGACAGTTTCAGGCACTGGGATATTCACTCTCGACATTCTCACATTCTCAGTTGAAATCTTGTACTTCTCATCCCTCTTGGCGACTAGCTCTGGCATTATCATTCCCATCTTCGCTCCTTGTGGAGACACCATCAGTGCAGGAGCTCCAAGAGGTAGCTTATCACCTGCATAACACCACTCACAGACTCAAACCCAATTATACAATCAAAGCAAAGTTTGCGTTCAAATTTCCCAAATAAAAAACATCGAAGATTGTGATCTTCCAAATTCAGTCTCTTTTACCAACTCTGAACCCATCACACCTTCAACTATATTAACTCAGTGTGGTTCATATCACTTGGATTGTGAAATTTGTTTGCTTCATGGTTTGTTTGTCCAAGAATGAAGATGAAGCTTTCTACGAATTAATGGCCTAAACTTACCTCTATCAACTTGCCACGTGCACCAAAACTTGCCATAAGTCTGGGCAAGATCTTGGAGTTCGGACTTCTGGATTGCTTCTGGCACACGGGGGTTCACCCAAAGACCTGTTACGATCTGCACCATGAAACGTGCCTCTTTTATTTTAAAAAATCTTTCCAAGAAAGAACAGCTACCAATGTCAAAAAAAAAAAAAAAAAAAAAAGATTGCAACAACGGGAGAGACCTCGTAAGCATGAGAGTGCCATAGTTTTTGTTCCTCAGGTGGAAGACTTCGAAAAATTCCATCTGAAACAATATATTCAACTCCTGCATTCCACTCAAAAGCAAGAAATTATAGATGTTGTTGATTATCTTATACACATTTCAGCTAAAGTAATTAGGAAAAGATAAAGAAATTCACCAATAAGACGTGCGTTGGAGTCATCAGAATCATAAACAGCACATTGAAGAAAATCTCGGTTGATCCGAGTGACATAATGGTGAGTCTCAATCTGGCGGCTCATATCATGGCTATACAAAGCAAAAGTGCAAACGTGTTGGCTCATCTGCTTTATGGGTTTCAAAGACTGCATCATCTGAGCACCTTTATCGAGCATTTTCTGCCCAATACTCATCGGCTTGCCTGGTGGTACTGACCCATCGCCGGGCGGCAGAGGCCCTGGCGTCTCATCGCTTGAAGTCATTGCTTTCGATCACTTCTCAAAGTAAAACGGGTTTTCCGTTTTGTTAGCGCCGGACATAGCTTTATATATTTTCATTAGTTTAGCAGAGGAAGACTGATATCATCCGATCTTATCTTCCATGGTTACCGGTGCATGTAGGACGTGGGCAATTGCTGATATTCCACGCTGTTGAGGTGGTTGACCGATAATAGGCAATCAATAGCAGAGATGGTGTTATAATGGTACATGATATGCCACGTATTTAGTCTTTCCTTAATCAACATAGTATCAATTTAAATAATTTCTTTAATGATGCTAAAATAATAAAAATTTCGTGCAATTTCCCAAGTCCAAGCCTTCCCAATAGGAACATACATCACACGTGTAGAATATGGAAAATTACCTCACGACCATAAACCATAACGATTGATAGTTCAGTTTTGTCCTTGTGCTTACCGATAGCGAAGCAAATAATTAAGGTTATTTCTTACCTCAAATTTTTTAATATATTTTAAATAGCAAAATTATAATAGGATATTGTATGAAAAGATACATTATAGTGAGTTCTCATTGAAAATCAGGGTATTCCAAAAAAATAATTTCTCAATTAAATTCTTTAAATCTTTAAATCCATTTAGTTCCTTTAAATTTAAAAGTATGTAAGAATCCTTTCATATTGTGAAATATAATCGATATAAAAGAGTCTCGAGATTAAAAATATCAAACATTTGATTCCTGCCCTTTCACCTCATCTATGGTGCATATTTGGTCTTATGTGTGGAATGTAAAAACCAAAAGTTGTTCTTTTCTGGAGACTTTGGATTAGATTTTGGGTGAAGGGAAGGAAAATTTTTTTCTTTAAGACACCACTTGAATTACAAATGAAAATGTATATTTTTCCAAAATATTATTAGCTATTCACAATAATGATTAACTTTCACAAAACATGCTTTTGGATAATCAAACATGTAAAATCCATCTGGTTATCACGGATTCAAGATGTGTAATTAAGAGCGAATAATCGATTATAAGAATTTAAATACTCAATTATTCAAGTGTTTATGAAGAACAGATTAAACCATTTCTCCAAGTGATTGTCGATTACCTTTAATATGGTAATCGATTATGCTGAAGTCGATCACCCCATACGAGTATCGATTAGCTTTACTTCTACAATCGATTAGTTATATGCAATAATCCGCGAATGTAGGTTACCTTTACTTTTATGATCAATTAGTCTATGGAAAATATATGAATAATCGAGTGCCCAGAAAGCACTAAATGACAAAATGGGTAATGACTGTACTTGTGCAAAAAAAACCTAGGTTGTAACTGTTTAGTTGATTAACAGATGATTTATAATCGATTGTAGCAGGTCATGTAAACGTTATATGGAAATTGTTAACACTGCCTGTCGATTACTCATTAATTTTAGAAATACAGAAATCCAAAACTTTTTCGTGCAAAGTACGAACAATCATAATTCATAACAGATAATATCAAATCCAAAACTTTTTACACATGGCTACAAAAATGTCATTTTCAAAAAGCCAAGTACTGTTCTTTATGATTCAGAAAATTTACCTACTATTAGGCCACCGTGGTATGCACTAACAATTAACACACCGATGGCTAAACAAAATCCATTAGACGTTTTTCTCTCTCCATTATCCACCAAGTCCATACCTACCATCTTCCAAATCAAATTTCCTCTCCACTTCAAGGGTCTTCGCTATGAACTTCTACATTATCAATAGATCACAGTGTCACCAATGAGATGATCAACATTAACTTCTGGAACCAAATTATTAGCATTGTTTACATCACCCTTTCCATTCCCCACCTGAAGTTGTTGCCCTCTGCATTCTACTGCCTTGCTCATTGATTCATAATGCCTTTTTCCCATTCATTCCCACCCTGCAATAATATCATGATTTGGTCAAACTTTTCTTGCATAAACTTCCATTGCTCTCTCTGTTTTCTCTTAATGGTCTTTATTGATTATTTCATTCTACACATTTGTCTTTCTAGCTTCTCTAATTTATTCATGAATGAACCATTACTATTCCCACTTTCAGCCATACCTTCTTTCTCATCAACTTCCTTTCCTACACCTGAACAGTCATCTGCATTTCTAATTCGCCTTTCCAACTCCTCTTTCTTCCTTTTACCTAAAACTGAATGTAGGTTTCTGAACCCAAAGAACAAGGTTGTCATTTTAATAGTATCATCCTCAGCTGCAAAACCTTATGCTTCTCAAGAATATGAGTCAACAATTATCTGTAAGGCAGCTTTCTCTTCTTTGACCGAGTAGTTAAGTCAACATTGTGGCAAAATACTTCCCCAAAGTTGATATTCTCCTGCTTCATTTCCTTATATGTCAATATATAATCTGATCTCATCATATCTTTTCCAGCTCTACACTGAATATATTGTACAATGACCATTGCAACTGCTCTTCCATATATGTCCATTGAATTAGGACCCTCCTTCCCTCCCTTGAACAGATAAGTACCAATCTCCTCTCTATTCACATTATGCTCATTCTCTTCACAATTATCATCTTTCATTGTAATGCAAAAACCCCCATCCTGTAAGTAAAAAATATCATTTACAGTAGATGCACTAAATTCAATTTTTGTCCCTTTTCACGTGCGACCAAATAATCAATTATCCAAATCATCCACGAAAGTCTGCAGGTTTACATAAAATAAATGAACTAGATTTAGACAACAACTATGATAAGCAAATAGATTATCCCATTGTTAGACTGCAATGTTGATTATTCCGTGATAGAAATTTTTACTGTTGACGATCAATTTTTCACAATATAGTGAAAAGCAACTTTACCAAAATAAGGGAATACTCTGGGTTTCGTGACTTTTCATTTTCACAAGTCACGTGACTTTTCTTATCCCCCTCTTCACAGAACCTCACCATTATAGGATCGTTTATAAYGGTGCCTCGCTAKGAAGAAAATATTGTCCGCTATCTCTATCACAGAAAACAACTGTGATAAATACTCTCACACGATGTCTAACGATTATGATGGTTGCACCCAATATTATTATTACAGACACCTGCCATAATGGTTTCGTCCATAACAGCGACCCTTTGTGACGAGAATTAGTATGTCTTCTTTGCCATAAAAGGCTGTCATGATGTACACCCTCCCATCATGGTTTCCACTGCGAAGCAAGTTGCACCCAACATGCACTTCATAGCTCCCTACTGTGATGGGTTCGACTATAATGGTGCTTCGTTGTGAAGAGAATATTATCTGTTATCTCTATCAYATAAGGCCACCATGATAAACACTCCCACACGGTGTCCAACCGTTATGATGGTTGCACCCCATATGACCGTCACAAACACCCACCGTGATAGTTTCATTCATAACAACTGCCCATTGTGAAGAGAATTTGTGTGCTTTCTTTGCCACAGACCGCCATTGTTATGAACACTCCTTCCATGGCCAACTGTTATGATGGTCGCACACAATATGCACTTTATAGCAACTCACCGTGACGCTTTCATATATCATGGTGGCCTACTGTGAAGATAATATTACAACTCACATGACTTTGCATAATGTCTTCCATATACTTTTGAAAGTAGCGCCTCTCCATTTCACTTCTTGTCGCTACGTCTTCTTCTCTACGACCTCTTCAACTTTATATTTCAGACATTCGTCACAACAGGGACTGACTTCCTAGCTTTTCTCCATCTCAACTTCGCAAAGAAGCTCATCTATCTTAACTCATTCGTCATGAGGTAAAACCTCGCTTTACATGCAAATAAAATGGAATTTTCTAGGGTTTGTCAATAATACAGTGATATATACCTTTATACCATCATTCCATTAATTTGGGTTTGATTAAACATTAATGCATTACACAGAAAATAATCATACATTGAATTGATTCATCATAGCAGTCTGCTATGGGAGACATGCCTATCATGGCGTCTGCTATGATGAATCAACTGAGTTAAGAAAACAATGTCTATCACAATGGCCTTTTTATTTTATGAAAACCAAAAACACAAGTAATAAGATAAGGCCACTATGATATACTGTTCATCATGGACACGTTCTGTGATTATCATCTTCCGTGATAACATGTCTATTATGCTGACCTACTGCGACCAAGCTTTCAAACAACATGGACATGAGAGCAGCCCACCGTGACGGCTTGTCTATCACGGTTTCTCCCTATGATGAACCTTGCAAACAATATGTTGATAATAGTAGGCCACCCATCACTATTTGCTATTGTGAAGAGCATATTGGATGCTAAATTCATCACGGAAGGCCACCGTTGTGGACATTTATACCACAGTGGCTTGCCGTGATAAGGTTGCACCCATTATGCTCGTCACAACAACCCGCCATGATGGTTTTGTCCATAATAGTGCCCCTCTATGAAAAGAATGTGTCCTCCATCATAGCAGGCCATAGTTATGGACGTGCCAATTACGGTGGCCTTCTGTGATGAAGCTTGCACCCATTAAGTATTCGCAGTATCTCTTATGATGTGTTCGTCAATAATGGTGTCGTGCTGTGAGGAGATTAGTTTGTGCAATGTTCATCACAGCAAGCCACTATCATGGACACCCCTATCATGGCAGCCTGCCGTTATGAAGTTTGTCAAAAGTTAATTCATCACAAAGCATATTAGGTTGTAGATTCATCCCAGCTTGCCACCCTGATTCTATTTCAATCACTCATGATTTAATTATTAATAGGTTTTCTTTGTAATTATATTCTAATTTCATCACAGCAGTCCAATGTCATTGAGATCACATCACGGTAGGACTCTTGTAATTAGCCAAAAGCTCTACAATGGTAACGATTGGAGTAACATTTTGTTATGTTTTTTGCTATGGCAATATCCAACTAAGCATTTTAGAACTATGATCAATAGTCGATGCACCCTGCAAAAAATAGATGAGGTTACAGATGCTCTTGATGATGATCACCGTGAGATGTTATGAGAGTCTATTTTGGCCTCTTAACAAGAATCGAGGAATTGAAAGTTAGTAATCAACTAATTCATCCTCTGCTACTTAGGTGCATAAGAACAAAAAAGAAAAAAAAAGAATGAAGTCTGGTTTTACTTTGATAACAGGAGGTGTAAGTTCAGTTTTGAAGAGTTTACTCTTGTAATTGGGTTTCCAGCTAATAGAAGTGATGATATAGAAGATCCTAAGAAAGGCCAAGCCACTAATCTATACAACAAATACTTTGCCAAGTGTAAAGGGAACCTAAAAAGAGCAGTTGTTCTRGATAAATTTAAAAAATACAAAGATCCGGTCGGACAAGTACAAGCTTAGACTGTTAGTCCTTTGGATATATGTTTTATATGCAAAGGAAGATAAACAACACTATTGAAATGAATAATTTATAAGCATCTTAGTTGAACCTATATTTTTCTATTTGTGTAGCTGAAAACTCTTCGAATATTGACGAGTATGCCTTGAGCTTGCTGATTGCAACTGCCTCTTGTAACAACTCCAGATTAAAAAACTTTATCCTAACCGAAGAATGTCACCAATTACTAATTCACGTAAAATTTATGAAAATTGGGAATATAAAAATTTGGATATTTTAATACAAAAGGATTTATAAAATTTCGACAGAGTTTCCTCTGTAATATCAATATATTCGCCTATAAACAATTAGAAAATTTACTCACCAAACATTCTCATATAATGAAATAACTTCAAGCTCTAGCCATATCATTCACCAACTAAATACTCATATAATTAAAATTCAGCGGAAGCTTTTGAATAAAATTTAAACATTCAACAAGTTCATAAATCAACARAAAATTTAATTAAAAGAATGACTCTTGAGTATTAAAGTTAGCTCCCCAAACAATCTCCACGCACCATTTGGCTAGTCACCACCTGAAACATAAAATAAGGCAATATAGGGTGAGCTACTAAGCTCAGTAAGTGAATCCCATGCATGAATGCATATATCATACACTATATGTCATGAAGTTCAAAAATTTACTTTGTCAAAACTTTTCAAAAATTTCTTTTCAAATCGTGAGCTCACTTAATGTAACGTCTATCCATTGAGCTCTACAATGGGTAACTATTATTTGGAATCCGATCACATTCTACTTGTAGAACCGCAAAGCGGTTAACATTACTTTAATCTTTTCCTTTCACTTTCACCACGCAAGAGGTGAAYATTACTTACTTTCCTACCTTACAAGAGGGTTAAGTCGGGTGCATCGATCCCCCATGCCCCATTTCCCACTTGCACCTTTCATGGTTTAGGCTTTACACCCCTTTTCAAAATTCTTTATGTTTGGAAATCATTTAATATAAAAATCACATATTTCCAAAAGTTCATTCCTCAAAACATTTGCTTTTCCAAACTTCATTCTTTAAAAACATGTGCTTTCTTACATGCATGATTATACCCATCCCAAAAATTGTGCAAAAATACTATAAACTATATGCGCATGAACATGGATCACATAGACTCTGAACTTAAACTTCTCAACATGTAATCAAGTATCAAAATTCATATACTTGAAATAAAACCATAAATCATATTATATAAAAGCAATCCAATTATAACCATGAACTCACATTCAATTCACCTAAGAGCAATTTAATTATAACAACAATACATATGCATTAATGAGAATGTGAGAATTTACTTACTTGTAGTCCTTAATAAATTTGTTTACTTTAAATTGCTAGCGGGGTGCCTTGGTTGCCCATAGTGTCAATGTGCAAAAAGTATCCTAATATTGTTACGCAAAGAATATTCACTGAATTTGTTTAACCAAATATATTCAGTTAACATGGGTGTTCACTATTGATCCGTAAATTTGGGGTCGGGAAGCACCAAAGGCTGCAAGTTCATCATTTTGGTCATCATATTGGACACCCAAACTAGATGGCTAATAATTCATATCGTCATACGGCTGGTTTGCAAAGATTTAGTCATCAATGTCATTCTGTCGTATAAAATTATGCATAATGCAACACCCCATAATAATGGTTCCCTGTCTATCAATACCGTAAGGTGGCAGTGCATCCTTAAGTATTGGAAATCTTTTCTTCAACATGCCAAATGCTCTCTCCACTATATTTTTACGAGAGGAGTGACGATGATTGAATGACTCTTTTGGACCAGAGAAATTGGTTTTACCAAAAACATCATTGCGTTGGTACCATGCGCCCTTGTAAGGTGCTATGAGTCTAGGCTGATTTGGACATCCAGAATCGAGAAGGTAATACTTACCTGTTCAATACAGCATTAGCATTGTTGCATATATAAGATTATATAAAGAAAAAAACAAGCATCACTACCTTATTGAATAATTAATGAATAATTACATGTCGGGCTAGGGAAATCCATTAGACTGCTTGCTAATGGCATCTTTCCAAAACCTACAATCATGAGCACTTCCTTCCCATCCGCTGTACACATACACAAATTGCATGTCATGATCAACGACAGCGAGAACGTTTTGACATAACTGATTTTTCTTATTACGATACGCCTCAATGTTCGGTCTGCAAGAGCCCAAGCAGAAATGCATGTCCTATCCATTGCATCAATGCAATCTTGAAATAAAAAAGATGTCAGTAATGAAAAATAATAAATTCAAGTATAGATCATATACGTTGTATTCACTGCATACCTTGAAGTACGGGTAGTATCTATCATCATATAAGATTCGGGGGTATGTATTATTCATGTTTYGATGATGGATGTGCTGTGGTGCAAGCTTTACCAAGAATCGAAGCATGAGTTTAACGTGTTGGGCACAAGTCTCAGTCGAATGCTAGAATCTTTCAGAGAGGTCGATTTATTTCTATCCCATTGTCACACAATGCAAGAAGATAGCAAGACTCTTACACAATCCAAGAAAATAGCAAGACTCTGAACGTCATCAATGCGCTACTATTTTTTGTATTCCCAAATACCATTGCTGACCAATAAATTACACACACGCTGAAACATTAATTTTGTCATTCCAAGGTTTTCCATAATTTTTATAGGGTAGCCATTCAACAACTCCTGAATCCAATCCTTCTCACTGAAATGGGAATTTCGACAAGGATGTTTCTGGAGTCTAACTAGTTTAGACAAATCAGTTAATCATTTCAGATTATCAATATCATCCTTATCACACTCATCAGAAAGCATGTAATCTAACACCATATCATATTTATCAATTTTTTCCATTTCTATAAGTACCTGTAGTGCAAACAATAATCCGAACATTGTATTAGGAGACAATGTGATTACAAATGATCGTGAAACAACCATTCAAATATATGGCACATTAGAAAGACTGTTCCAAGTTTTACATATTCCAAAACCAGATCACTAACAAGTAGCATATCTAAAATAAAGTTCAACTCTAAATTAAAATCTAAATAGTTTCGCCTAAATAGAATATTGCATGTAAAAATGACGTTGTTCTGTTAAAGGTAATAGCTAAACTTTCTGTTCACTCATATGCTGCCTAATGCTTCATCGATAACGGCTGCCCGATAAATAGGTTATAATATCATGAAATTTTTTCGCATTTGTCATTAAAGATGAAGGGCCTCAGTCGCRTAATCTCAGCACCAGCTAGATGACAGAAGTCCTGTTGCAATACGACAAACACTTCGGTCACACTGGGTATTTTTTCCTTTATACTTCGATCAACATCTTGAGAAAGAAGACTAATATTTAGTTTTTTGAGCTTCTGCAGAGGCATTGAAGGCTCTTTTGTGCATTGTCTACTCGAGCTCTAACTGATGATTGGCTTTTACTTTGCTYGTTGCTCGAAGTGGCATGTATGTAATGCTTCCTTTTGGTTCCAGAAGATGGCCCATCATTGGCAATGACATTGTCATCACCATCAATCACCTCGAAATAATCGTAATCACACCCCATTAGTTCATCATCAACATTGAGAAAAGGATCTGGTTGCATAAATGGAAAAGGAGAGGCATCATCAGTAACCCGTGGATGAATGGACCTAGCATTGGAACTAGTGGCACCGGCATCGTAAAAAAATTCTTTCATTTTCAAGTAATTCGATAACCCTTGCTTCTAAAAAGCCCCCACCTTCTCCTACATTGCATTTGATACCAAAACAAGTCATTACCATAGCCAAAAGAAAAGCAATTTAATAAAATTGTCTATATATATGTATTAAAAACCAATTGGACAATGTTACCTTAATCTATTATTTCCACTGCCATGGTTTAGCTCTAATAGTCTGTAACTCCGGCACCCAGCTTGCCCCCGTGTGATCGGATGTGTTAATCAACCAAGCCATGAGGTGATACCTAACCCTTATTCATTGCCATTTAGCTTTCAACTATTTTAGGGACAGTCTCCTTCCAGTTTGTTCTAGACCATCTTTTAAAATTTTATGCCATGCAGTGGAAACAAACTTCCCTCCAACCCACATGCCATTTACAGATTTATAATGCATACAAATATCTATGAAATCATTTTCTGTTCCGTAGTCTAATTACTTCTGGAATCATCACAAGCATCGACATCATCGGCCATCTAATATTATTTAGAAGTTTAAAATAATGAATATAATTGGGCACATAATTTGGACAAAGTACATGCCGAATCATGGACATAAAAGAATTATATGTAACAAAACAAAAAATGGAATGAGCATAAGCAAATTACATTAATGCAAACTGATAGACAAAATTGCATATGTAATAAAGCTTCACTCATGCAAGTATACAAAGTTCATAAGTAATATAAAGTGAACAGTAATATCATTTCACAATGATTGCTGGTTCAAAAATGATGGTTTAAATTCCTAATAAAATCAATAGTTGTTGGTTGTCTTGAAAATAAAGTAAAATTATCTAAAATTATCTAAGTACAAGAATTCAGAAACAATAATAGCAATAGCACAAACGAGATGATCAAGAGTATAAAAGTGAGTTAGAGTTAAGATTCTTTATGTACTAATGTTCGAAAAGTTAAAATATCAATGCTGTAGACAAGCTGTAGCAATAACTTTTGAGCAAACGCTACAGCAAAGGTTTAGCTACTACGTCAATATTGTAGGGGGATTGTAGCAATGACTTATGAGCAGACGCTATAGCAAAGGTTTAGCTACTACATTAACGTTGCAGGCGAGCTGTAGCAATGACTTCTCAGCAGACACTACAACAAAGGTTTAATTACAGTAGAAATGCAAATCGAGACAGAAATGACCTCACCCTTTCAATTTATTGGTCCTTGTTACTATTTCATTAAGTTGTTCTACCTGTCGGAGTTGCTTAGCTTAAGGAACTTGAATAAAGTTCAAGTCTCATATGATCTTATGGGTGGAATATGAATGTGTCCATGGTATCCCTAAGATATTAACCTTATCTCAAGATAACCAAACCTACATCGACTCAAGTTTTCCACCTTTTTACTAGCTTTCGGAGTTCAAGAGACTCACACAAACACTATTCATGGCCAATCAAATGGTAAATGTAAACAACAAATAATCTTAAGTAAAGCATTTATAAAGAGCAAACATTGCTCGAATTATTCAAATAGACATTAAATACGTAAGTTCATCAAAACTCTAACTTCTAAGAAGTTATTTAATGCTCTTGGATGAAATGAAATATAAGATGTGAAAGATTAACATATTGAAATGCATCTTGAAATAATCACTAAGAGAAGAAGAAAAAAGTTTGAAGAGGTTGATGAAGTCCAATTGTAAAGGCTACCTTGAAGTCTTCTKCTTCTTCTTTTCTTCTTCCAAGCTTCCCTCCTTTTGCTCTCTTTCTCTCTCCTCTTTTCTCTATTTTTCTCTCTCTTACGTTTTTGTTTACTAATTTCCCTGTTCTAGAATTTCAATCCCGAATTGCCTTTCTTTCATTTAAGCCTTGCTCCCTTTTATCTCATGAAGCTTGCCTTGGAAGTTTGGTAAAAAGATATCGTAAGAACTTTCTGCTTTTTCATTTTTTACTTTTTGACWTTTTCCTTTTCACCTTTTTAGCTCCAAAAATAATTATCTTCTTTGTCCAATAATGACTTTGCTTTTCTTACTTGATTTTCCTTCTTCGAATAAAATATTCTTTTTTGCTAGTAAAATTCAGTGCTGCACCATTTTGTCGCAGCATTGAATAAATCTTCGCTTGTTCATCAAGTAACCTTTTGTTTTGCTTATARAATCCTTTTCCCTATAAAATAGAGTATTTTATCTTAGCAAATGCACATGAATTCTATAATTTCACACTATTGTACAATTAAAGTTACTTGGTCGATTTTAAGTAATATTCAAGGTAAAATAGTATGAAGTCACATTTTATCATACTAAAAAGGGTGAAAACATGTACATAATCTCTAGTGAAATTAATAGTTTCCCACTCATATCACAAACTTCTCTTTTGCTTTTCCTAGATTGGGATGCCTTAGCAGTATAGGTGTTGGATCCAATTTCAGTGTGACAATCCTAATGCAAAATATCATACATTGACATATTACAAACATGTCATTACAGTATTCAAAGAATGCAACTTAAAATATGAATTATGTTCCAGCTTGAAGACGAGGCGACAAACAACTAACTGAATAGTTACAGACAAAACACGCAATGTTAGTTACAAATAATTTAAAGTAATAATCAAATGTTTATGTTTCCGTGCAAAAAGCACTCAATGTAGATCGACTGTCCATAAAATCAATAATCTATACATGTGACATGCATAGTTGTTACTCAGTTTATATATGTGTTATATGTTGATATAATCGTAACGTGTAATTAATAATCGACATATGGGAAATGTATAATCGGCACCCACGAAATGTATAATCGATATACGAGTAATGCATAATCGATATATGACTAATATATAATCGACGATGAGAAATGCATAATCGGCACAGGCCAAATGCATAATTGACTGAAGCTAAATGCATAATCGACACATGCGACAAGAAGGTCAAAGCATATCGAAGGAACGACTTGTATATATAAATTACATCATATAATCGACACATTGTAATGTCATAATCGACGAAAACACATTGTTGTTGCACTTTATGCAGATAAAGGGGAAATTTTTTTTTACAGTATGTAAATTGTACATGGTACAACGCAAGCGAGCTTATTACTTACATAAAATGTATAAAGACTACTCTTTCTACTCTTCTTCACAGCAACAAGTTAACAGATTCCTCAACGAAATGAAGAATTGTGCAGATCTTTGCTACTGTCGAGAAGAAGGAGGTCAATGCAGATGGATTTTTTCCTTCAGTTATCGGGTGAAATTGGATGAGATTGTAGTTGGAAGTGTTGAAGTTATTATAGATCAGGAAGGACTCAACAACTTGCCATAAATCAGGATGGGATGGTTCTCTACTACAATTCAATGCCTCCACTATTCAACGGACAATTTTTTTTGAAGAAACTCATGCAAAGCAGCCTTCCTATGGTTATCCTCTATTTTTGTGTAATTAGAAAGTGATTACAGTAATTTTTTATTTATTTTTACTGTTTAGTTATTTTGGACGAAGGGAAAATGTTACTGTACATTTTTATTTTTTTGTGATTATTGAAGGGAAATTTTTTGGTTTGGGAGTAATATTTCTTGGCCCGAGATGTAACAGAAATGAGTTTGAAATTGGAGAAAAATTTTCTTTATCAAAAGTGTAAAACAAATGACATTTGAAATTTTTTGCCTTAAAATGTAGTCCAGATAGAGCCTTAAAGAGCATACATTGAAGGCAACACTGAACACTTGATAATTGTGGAATATCCGGAAAAGGAAAAATGTAGAACTTAACCAAGTGCGAAATTTTGCATGAAACTATAGCATTGTGGCTAAATAAATTGCTGACATCCAAGCCCTTCCTTAACTCAATAACCATTACACTTGACTATTGCTGTTTCGCAGTACTTGAAAAAGAATAACTCCTATAGCGGAACAGAGACATTACACATTTCATGCAGTTCTTTCTGAACTTTTGCCTTGAAAGCTTTTGAGCTCCTGCACCTTGTTCCCCTCTTCAATCTCTGGGTTCTGTGTCTTATACTTATACCGCATAGCAACAAACAAATAGACGAAGAAATTTAAGATGCTAATTGTTGCAAGTAGCAAATAGAACAAATTCAGATGATTCCTGTTGAGGTTGTTCCCAACAAGCCAACCTCCACTGCTTGTTATATCCTTCGTTGCACGATTTACTATCTTAACAAGAATGGTGCTCAAGAAGTACCCAAGTGCCATTGAGGTCCAAAGGAAACAAGAAGACACAGATTTAAGACTTCTTGGTGTCTGTGAATAGAAGAATTCCAGAAGTCCGACGTATGTGAACATGTCAGCTATCCCAAAAATGAAGTACTGAATCGATAGCCAAAACACACTAATGGGCAATGGCTGGAGCCCAGGGATTGCGTCCAGCATGTTGTGGCTTCTAGCTACTTTTTTCCGCTTCACTTCCAATAATGCAGAAGCTGCCATTGACATGGCAGAAAGAACAAGGCCAACCCCTATTCTTTGAAGGTAAGTTATACCGGTGGGGTGACCAGTGAATTTTTCTATAAATGGAACAAATATTTGGTCATATATAGGAATTATGATGATTAGGAAGACAATTGGTATAATGGGAAGTGAAGCAGGTGGTATCTGGAAAGATTTGGTTATGTTCGTGTCCATGGTGCTACCTTGCCGGACAGAAAAGGTCTGAAGTTGGGCAAGGCAAAGGGTCATGATAATGGTACAACAGAAAATTGGAGTCATTCTAATCAGGATCTTTACATTTTCTACTTGTGTTACTGTGCAGAGTTTCCATCGATTTACTTTATCAGATTCTGCTGATGATGTCCAAATTGCTGCTCTGTCCAGGAACCTAGAGAATACCAAAAATTTTCAGGAAAATAAAGATGGTATACCATATATGATATATATTAGTAAGTTAAGAAAATAAAGATCTACCTGAAATCATCAGTGTGAGGCAAAAGATCTGCTCTTGCTGCAGCTTCCTTGTCGCTATTGACCTCATATAGCTCTGTTGAGTCCTCGGGCAGTTGAAGCTTTCTGTTACGTAAGGCTGCTACAAAAACCTGCCGATTGTATATGCACAATGAAGATGAGTTTATATTTGCAGCCGTATAGGATGGAAGGAAAGGATTTTTAGATGAACCTGAATAATTTCGCTAATGGGACTGCTTCCTTGAGCAATATGGATGCGATAGTGTGGCAACCCACAAACAAAGACTAGGATTCCGAGGAACATAGCCGCAGTGCTTAAGCCCAAACCCCAGTCCCAACCTTTATGATCTTCAACCCATACAAAAATAGTTAGACTAACGGCACCACCAAAGCATACTGCTAGTAAGAGCCAGTTGAAGAATGTTGACATCTGCTTTGCTTCCTTGGGATCATCCTCATCAAATTGATCAGCTCCATGTGATGGAATTGCTGATTTTATTCCCGACATTCCCAGAGCAACCAAGTAAAGACTGCAGAAGAAAAATACAGCTTCACCTCCATGAACTTGAGTACAATTTTGAGTTCCATCGAGAGGGTTGCAAACTGGTGGCCTCAGCTTGGGATAATGAGCTTGTATGGTTAACATCCCGAGTCCCTGAAGGAAAAATAACAGTACAAACCTCATAATGAGTTTGATACAAATAATCTCAGAATGCAGGAACAAAACATTGTTTGTATGCACCATGAGCTCAATGCATCCAGCAATCACAACAGTTCTGAATCTTCCAACATAGGTATCAGCGAGGAAGGCCATAACTAGGCAGAGGATGTAGCCAGTGCCCAGGAAATTTGTAAGATGATTGGCTGAATCAGCTAGGTTGAAATGCATTACTGAAGTTAAGTATGTCACCCCATTTGCAGCTAATGACAAATTTGCCATGCTTTCGAAACCAAATAATCCTGCAACATAACCAAACCACAGGATTATTTAGGCTAGTAAATCTCAATTTTTCGTAAATTTTCGTCAAATATATGTTCAAGTACTTTTTAGTTGGTAACTCTCTCCCCTATTAAATACTCTCATGCCAAATAGTAGGTTTAAGGGGACTATGAAAACCTTATGCTAACATACGTGCATCCTTTATGACAGATAATATTATGCAACCCACTATGGTTAACACTTACCTAGTACCAGCAAAGCTGTCGACATTCCTCCATGCTTATCCTTGGTTGCTGGTTTGCCTCTCCAATCCACCTTTCCTTCAATTTCATGTTTCTCCTGGAGGAATATAAAACAAAACTCTGTGAGTCTTCAGAAAGAAAACACCAAACGAAATGCTTGAAATGAAAAGTGTATTAGAGCACCATGACTACTGGTTCAGTTTTCTGATCGTTGTGCAATTAACAGACAAGTAATAATGAAGGAAACTAATTAGGTGCAGTGGTAAATATGTAGAGATGAATTAGAACAGTCCTGGCAAGTGTTGCCTTGTCTTGAGCGAAGATAGTCAGAAATCAGCTTGTTGCCGTCTTCAAGAGAGAGATCCTGATGAAACAGGCACAAGCTTCGAGGCATAAACCAACGGGAGCTAGCAGTCAGACTTCATTAATATTAATCATATAAATTTTATCGCATCATTTTAGCCTCTGTACTTAAAACAACAAACTGAATTTTATACACAGTTCATCATCAGTTATTCTTTGTCTGTTCCCAGATCTTTCTTCTCCATTTTGCTGCGACAAATTCATGGAGGAAGAAGTCGATTTCTCCTTTCTCAGATTTGGTAATATCTATAGATATACCTACAGGCAGAGAAAATTGTAATAGTTCTTCAATTAGTTTGCACCAGATGAGCAAATTTGCTGACATCAAGAATAGATTTTCTGCATGTCTTCCATATTTGATCAGTTAAAGTAGAAGCAATTTCAGCCTCCAGTCTAGTGTGACACTCCTGCGAAATTAAGAGGGAAAACTAAGAAGATCAGAAACCCTACATAGATATCTTATACTTGGTATTCTTTCCCTTCTGAACTGATACCAACATTCCTCTATTAAGTTATATGGTTATTTCTTTTTCCCATTCAAAACTGAAAACATTAACATAAACGAGTAATAGACTCACGTCAAACCATATAATTATTGAAACTTCATTACTTGCAAAATCTTATGATTGCAAATCACAGTACAGTAAGTGTAATTACTCCTAAAGAAGATCATATTTGAACTTTTTTTTTTCAAACCAGAAACTTCCTTTTTGTCAAATGGACAATTTAAGATTGCCAAAATGCTGAGGCTAATGCATACAAGACATTTAGAAATTAAACCCAAAAAAAAAAAGGGGAGAAAAAGCAGAAATAATATACGGCCTCTTCATCATATTTACCACAATTTCCAGAACACGTTTCACTTTCAAAAAACAATGAGAAGGATTCGTTCTATAGCCCATTGCTTTATTCCTCCATAAAATTTGGACTTATTTTCATTAAAAGACACATGGAGACCACTGATAATGATTGGGATTGCCAAAATATTTAGCCGGGGTTATGCAATTTTGTGCTAGTTATCGTTAACCAGTGTGGATGGTTACTGATGTTGTTATTTGCAGGAAGCAAATAAGAATGCTAACCGGTCTTGCTGTTAGTAAAGTCTTTTCATTTTCTCTTCGAAAAGCATATTGCAGAAAGACAACCATTGAATATCAGTTTCGATCATTTGATGTAAAGATTTGAAGTTTCCATGACTAAGTCGCCATTTTTAGAATTAGTCATCTTCCTGGCCTTACGAAACACAGGATCTTTTGAACACCGTTTCCTGCTAATTTACAATCATATTCATAATTAACATCACATAGAAATCCAAAATTGTAGAGGTAAACCACGAGGAAATATATTTATAAGATGAAAATTTTACAATTTCTGTAAATATTTGTTCATGGAAAAAGGTATTATTACAGCGACTTTCATGTAAAATCTCCTATTTTGACGAGGGAATACTGTAGCAGGTAAACAATCTAGAATTTTGCACCATGTATATGATGGAAGTATGACAACACAACTATTTGTAATATCCCTGAAATCAACAAAACATCTTCTCATCTCTAGTAGTAAAAGCATGAAAGTATTTCTATAGATTGTAAAAGATTTGAAGGCTTGAACGTTTCATTTTCAGAATTTTGACTCAACTTTTGCTTAGAAAATTGATTGGTTCCTAGCAGTTCTAAGTTACGAAAATTTTGAAGTCTTGGTGGCTCCGCCTCCTTCTTTATCTCCGCCTCCACAACTAATGCACTTGATAAGAGTTGTGATCAAATCAGTTAAAAGATTCTAAACTGTAACTGTAAGTTAGACTTCGTCGTTAAGTGATTAACACCTAACGTATCAAGGGATTCCATAAGACGAACTCTCAAGAAATAGTTATGAGACTTGGGAGACTTCAGACATCCATTTGGAGTTTACGGAATCTTCAACTCCTTTTACCAACCAACGATAGTTTGTCCGTTCTTTGCTAAAGGAATGCAAGCCATGAATTTTGCACGGGGGGAAAAAGAACACAATGTAGGTCGAAGAGATTGTCCGGAAGTTTTTCAAGTGGTCACAAGGAATTTAACAAATCTGCAGATTCAGTTTGAATGAGACCGGAAGGCCACATATCAGATCTTCTGCCACATGATGCCCAAAATTTGGTGATGTTTACAATGTACATGCATCTCCAAAGCCCACTTCCGACAGGCTCTCAAACTTTTGAGATATATGATTTTCACAGAAAACTGTCGAGAAAGCGCCACAAAGAAGTATCTATATTTATGACTGACATACAATGCATATATATACTCAGAAAAAGACGAGCTCATTTTGGTGTTAGATTGAAGTTCCACAAAGAACCAAAACAGTTGCTTTTATTCAACAGGCTGCTCCAAAAAATCGTAATTTACATAAGCAAAATGACAAACAAAAACCCATCTAGAAGACTACAAAATGAATATAGCTATAATAAAAAATAAAGAAAATGTACAGAAGAATTGCGCGGTAGTTGACAATGCAAAGAATGCTTCAGTTTTGCATTTTAGCAAACAGTAAACGATTCATCAATAGTTCAGCAAGGAATACTTAACCCGTAACATGATTTTTCCCTTGTCTACACCAAATTTAGCTCCTGTCACCAACCAATGCCCTGGCATATCTTGTGGCCCTTTCGACATTTCTGTCATGTCTACTATCTTTCCCAATTTGCTTTGTTGGCTTGAAGCATCCAGCTTCTTGTCATCTGCATTCTTCTCATTCAGAAGTGATGTCGAAGCTCCATCAGGCCTTTGTGATGTAGACAAGTTGGAGGGGCTATGGTCCCATACGGATCTCCTTAGTGTACATCCTGGTACTTTGGAGAAGAGAAGCTTCAGATGTAATACACTTTTAGCACCAAAATCCCAAACACCAAGCTGAGCCCCAGTTACAATGTGGACACCAGAGAGATCTCCAATACATGTCTCAGTGTGCTCTATAGGTGCTGTACTAACATGGGAGAAATTTTTCCACTTGATTGGTTCAAACCATCGGCTATCCTGCTCCTCAGGACCTTGCCACTTGGGTGCACCTATAGCCATGTGCGCATCCCAGTGTGGTTGAAGTATTTTTGGTAGAGAAACTAGGTGTTGCAAATGGATAGCAAGACGATTTTGCTTAATGCCTTCTAAACTAAGCCTAAGTCCAGTTACAGGTTTACGTCCAACTGTCACCTACAGTATCATGGCAGGTCTTCCATTAGCACACTCAGACAAAATTGCAGGCATAATCACTAATAAGACAGAAGGACACAATGAACCGTTGTCCTGGATGGAAAAAGATTTAAAGGGTAATTCATGACACGATGATATAGGGGCTCTTCTCCTAAGCCTAAAATCAGCTGCTTTTAGACTTAGAAGAACAGCCCCTTAGACTGAAAGCTATGGCTTTGTTTCTATAAATTGTCATTTCAAGTTCATATAATCCAAATAGAAATTTTTGTGTTAGGTTACCAGCTTGTGAATGGTATCGTCTTCACTGCTCTTGCAGATGAAGTATCAAGAGCTTCATAAATAGATGACATCTGAAAATAAAACAATTAACTGCTTCTCTCTCTCTCTCTCTCTCTCTCACACTCATTGCAAACCCCATTTCCATGCTCCTGGACTAAATTGACACTCATATTTGTTATCTACCCCTGGACTTTGTAAAATTACTCTGTTCTAAATTGTCTAACACGCATAAACAAGCAACTTGGCATGGAAGGGAGTTTATAGCAGAAGTCAATTTGTACCTATTGTGCACAGAATCAATGCAGACTGAAATGATACTCATATGATTAAAAGGAACTAGTTTTCGCATAATAGAAATGTGTATGATGAATTGCATGATGCTCACAGTCATGCATTTTCAGGCTCAATCTCCCTCACCAAGAACAAATTGGCTTTGATGAACTGCAAAATTGTAAGCAGTTAAGTTTATATCTATTTCCCCTCTTTTTTCTCTTCTCGTTTATGCTTTAGGTGTAAATATTTCTAGCAAAACCAAAAAGCTTCATTCAAGAAACAAAAGAAAATCGTTAAGTATACCTGATCTGGACTTATATAGAGCTTGGGGCCCATCAAACTGAACTGAAGGGATGAACAAACAGGCTCTTTCCTCTGAAGGTTGTTCTGCTCCGGAGCCCAAACTCGTGCAATTTGGAAATCTAAGAAATACTGCAGATCCTCTATAGGTGGCTTGTCTGGTAGGAAGACATGAACAAAGTTTCATTAGAGGAGAGAGCAATATCAAGAGAAGCTATATATTCCTTTCCTGAGGCATGGAGGATGTCTATAAATGCTTGATGAGTTTCAAAATTATCCTAGATTTCCAATATTTGATCAATGTTGCAACACAAAAATGAAATGATTCCCCAACACAAAAGGAAAAGGAGGCAAACAGAAAAGCATGAGGAAAGAAAAGGTGAACCACAAAAGAAAAGAAAGAAGAAGAAAGTGCTTAACACAGTAAAATATTCAGATAGACTAGATCACATTTAAAAGCACCCTGTAATAGTTCTGTAACAGAATATAGATGCTTTTTCATTTGATAAAGGCAGGAAAAAAAGAACCAAAGCACATATACAGTAGTATGTACGTGAAATACAGATCAGGGAATTATGGTAATTCAATTTCAGTAGGAGGGAAAGGGTTGGCAATCTTCTATATATTGGTACTTGTGGAAGTTTCAGTCTCCAATAGCATTTTAAACATATACTGCAATTAGTAAAAYTGATCTAAAGAACCAGTTCTTCACAATTAAAGACATCGTGAATCCTGGTACCATATGATTGTTGCACGCATTTCTGCAGACATTGAATCAACAGATTCACGAAGGATTGGAAAGCTGCTTCGATGTAATCTTCAATTACTTTCTTGAGATTCCTCATCCTCCTTTTTCATCAATAAGTTTCTTCTTTTATCAAAAAAAAATTATGAAAATGTTTGTTGAATATAGTAGTGGAATAAAAGAAATGTACGAAGCAAAACGTGAATTTTTAGAGTCTTGTCACCAGAAAAGGCATTCAGAAGAGTTCTAAGATGTCAATCAATGTTTTCACTGTAATTCTGCATCATTCCATATAATCTTCTGCACAAATCTTGAAAATATATCTCAAGGAAATTTTGCTAATGTATCAGGAAACGTATTAGGAATCTGTTCACATTCTCAAACTATTCAAGCATGAAACATAACAGCCAATATAGAGGCAAGGTCTTACATTCCAAGTATAACTCAATCGCACGCACCAAGTGCTTTATTCCGGGAACCCCTTCCAGCAAAGACACAATGGGAGTAAATGTCATGTTGATCACATCTGGTGCTGTCTCTACAGTTTTTGCCCATCTGGCATGGCTCTGCTCAAGGTCATCCCCTCCTCTTCTTCTGAAAATTACTGTAACATCCTGCAGCAAGAACACAAGTTCCCAATTTGGCACCTTGTTCACAATTGCAAGTCACAGTGGTTGATTTGGTAATATGCATGTACCAGAAGATGTTCCAGAACAGGAGGATGTAACCAAAGCAAAGAATATATTGATGCTACTTTAACCAAGAAAGATTTGACTAATGGATTTTCTCAAGTAAAAACTTCATGAACATCCAGATCTTCTGGAAGAGAGGAAGTAACACTGCCAGACTAACCTTGTCCTTGTATTTTAAGGGGCCAGCAGTAGGCTGGCCTTTTGAATCCGAGAACCTATGATCTCCGACTTCTTTCACATAATTTTCAATGTCTGATGCAGATAAAGGAGATGATTGAAGCTGTCTAATATAAACTACATCCCTTCCACCAATTGTTGCAGAGGTGACAATATGGGTACCATAATTTTCAATAAAGCTGAAAGCAAATATTTGAAGTCAGAAATCCATAGCTTATGGCTGCAACCCAGACAAAAATAAGTAGTCAAGCATTGTTAAGAGTAATGTTTCAGAAATCTTTAGTTTGTAAATAATACATTAAGCAGAGGTGGAATTATTGTGATATCTCTCTACCTTTCCTCTTGCTCTTTGTTCCTCTTTCTCATCTGCATCACTTGTTTACGATGAAAATACTGCACAAGTTCAGTTCCATATAAAGGTAATCCCATTTGCGGAAAAAAATAACTGCATTTCATGTGAATTGTTAAGATATTAGAGTCATATTTGGATTTGATTTATAGAGTTAGATTAGGATTGCGTTTTGTTACCTTTGGTAGCCTATATAAATAGGCCACTTCTATTGATACTTTTAATATGATTATTATCTTTCTACTTGAATAATGACCTAGCCTTCTCTTCTATATCTCTAATATTACTTTAACATGGTATCAGAGCAAGGTTAAGGTAAAATTAGTAGGTTTAGAACAAATATTTTGGGTCACATGTGGCTGATAGGAAGTCAGTTGTTATGTCGGATGTAGTTTCTCTGATGTCAAAAGTCACAAAACATAAGCTTAATGGCTCCAATAATTATCTAGATTGGAGCAAAACGGTTCGACTTTACTTGCGAAGTATCGATATGGATAATCACATAACAGATCATCCACCGCAAGACGACTACAAAAGGACATGGTATAGGTAGGATGCTTGATTATTCTTGCAAATACGAAATTCCATTCAAAGTTAGGTACTTGGCTTGATAAATCACTGCAAATTTGTGAAGGAATTGATGAAATATTTAGATTTCTTCTATTCAGGAAAAGGGAATATCTCTCGTATTTATTTATGATGTGTGCAAAGCCTTTTCTTGTGCAGAGAAAGAGGATAACTCTCTCACAAACTATTCTATGGAATTCAAACGAACTTATGAAGAGCTTAATATGTTATTACCCTTCAGTCCTGATGTGTAAGTTCAACCGACCATCAGGATTGACTTTAATGGCAAAAACCCATTTACACCCAATAAGGAAGGATAGAGATCTTTTTTATACTTTGGAATAAAAATAAAAAGGAAAATACATTATACATTATTTAATACAGTATTTTTATAAGTACAATAAATATAGTAGTAAACATTTGTTCAATAAATTGGAATTATTATGAATAATGATAAGTTACCTCTTGAATGACAAAAACGCATATTCCTATTTTCCATTCTACCAATAAAATCCATTGGAAAGAATAGAAATCAACAAAAGAAAAAGTAAGTCGACTAACCCGTTGAATCATGACAATATCCGCTATTATGATATTAAAATTCGTTAGAGATGAAATTGGAACAGTTGATTTTTTTTTAATTTCATTTCTTTGACTCCGCAAGAATTCATTGATATGTCTGATTAAATCTTCTTGTTCCAGATTTTCTATTCTATATTCTATATATAGGAATAAATTGTTATTCTGTTACTCCATAGAGAAGGGTTTATTGCAAGTCACAACATAAGAGCCATTTTCTACCATCTCCCTTTGATTGCAGATGAAGATTACTTTCTAACTATAGAAGTATATTTAGATGTATATCTAGGAGATCATGGCTTCATGTACCAAATATTTTTCATCCCATATTTGTTTTTTGTGACAGTGCTGGATGCAAAACAAAAAGGAGACTCTGATTTCCAGTCTCCTATTTCTTTTTTGTTTTAATTTATTCTTAGATTCTCTCTTTTTCACAGGAGTTTTCAATTTATTTATCTGAAGGAAAAGGAGATAGAACTAATAAAGAAGATACTAATACTAATAAAGTAGAYACTAAAGAAAATAAAAGAAGAAAGTAGTAATGTAATTTAGTATACATAGAAATTCGAAGACTATATAAATATCTTTATTTTTCTCAATCTCCAGAAAAAGATCTAATAATAACAGTAATTGATGGAACAGAGGGGGTTAGGTCTGAAATCAATTGGGAATGAGAGAGGGGGTTGATTGTTCCTTGAACAGGTCTTTCAAAAGATATTCATCTATCTGATTGATTGACGAGTCATAMGAAAACAGGTTCAATACTTAGTAAGAAGGAATAATCAAATTGAGTTCATGGATTTATCTAGGCCAATTTATGGACCAATAAGAATAAGGGATTTTTATCTTCGAAACCCATTGGAGTAGGGCAGTGCAACAGAAATCATACATAAATGATCGAATCTTCAAACGCGCCAAAAATGCAATGATGGTCGAAGTAGTTGGTTACGTGGGAACAGTTTCGTTTTAGGCTGGTCCAGGCTATTGCTCTTTCATTGAGCCTATTTCGCTTTAGGGGGTTGGTTCACAGGTACAACCTTTGTAACTTCATGTATACCCATGGATTGGCCAGTTCCTATTTGGAAGGCTGCAATTTCTTAACTGCCGCAGTTTCCTGCTAATAGTTTAGCATACTCTTTGTTGTTACTATGGGGTCCTAAAGCAACAGGAGATTTTGCTTGTTGGTGTCAATTAGGCAGTCTATGGACTTTTGTTGCTCTTCATGGCGCTTTCGGATTAATAGGTTTCATGTTACGTCAATTCGAGATTGCTCGATCTGTTCAATTGCGACCTTATAATGCAATCGCATTCTCTGGTCCAATTGCTGTTTTTGTTTCTGTATTCTTGATTTTTCCACTAGGTCAATCTGGTTGGGTTTTTGCGCCTAGTTTTGGCGTAGCAGCTATATTTCGATTGATCCTCTTTTTTTCAAGGGTTTCACAGTTGGACATTGAATCCCTTCCATATGATGGGAGTTGCCAATGTATTGGGCGCTGCTCTGCTGTGCGCTATTCATGGTGCCACTGTAGAGAATACTTTATTTGAAGATGGTGATAGTGCAAATACATTCCGTGCTTTTAACCCAACTCAAGCTCAAGAAACTTATTCAAGGGTCACCGCTAACCGCTTTTGGTCCCAAATCTTTGGGGTTTCTTTTTCCAATAAATGTTACACAGGTTTATGGATGACCGCTCTTGGAGTAGTTGGTCTGGCCCTGAACCTACGTGCCTATGACTTCGTTTCTCAGGAAATTCGAGCAGCAGAAGAACAGGAATTTGAGACTTTCTACACCAAAAATATTCTCTTAAACGAAGGTATTCGTGCTTGGATGGCGGCTCAAGATCAGCCTCATGAAAACCTTATATTCCCTAAGGAGGCTCTACCACGTGGAAACGCTCTTAAATGGAACTTTTGGCTTTAGCTGGTCGTGACCAAGAAACCACCGGTTTCGCTTGGTGGGCCGGAAATGCCCGACTTGTCAATTTATCTGATAAACTACTAAAAGCTCATGTAGCCCATGTTGGATTAATCGTATTCTAGGCCAGAGCAATGAATCTATTTGAAGTGGCTCATTTCGTACCAGAGAAGCCTATGTATGAACAAGGGTTAATTTTACTTCCCTAGCCTTCTTCCCAACAGGTAAGTTTACCAAGCTCCAAGTACAATTGTCATCCAAAGCATTCATCTCCACTCTCATAGCATTACACCATCGAGGATGAGATAAGGCCTCACGAACAGTTTTAGGAAGAGAGATAAGAGTCAAAGACACAATAAAAGAACATGACAAGTGGTTATAAGATACAAAAGATGAAATGGGATAAGTACATTGACGTTTACCTTTTCAATCTTAGATGATTCAAAATGGCATTATTCATCAAACTTCTTGTGTAGATACACCATCTCAAAATAGGGTGGCTGAGCAAAAGAACAGACATCTCTTGGAAACTGCTCGAGCCTTATTATTTCAAATGAATGTCCTTAAACATTTTTGGGCCGATGTAGTTTCTACRGCTTGTTTTCTAATTAATTGTATGCCTTGATGAGTCTGTATCATGTCCTTTTATCTACAAAATCATTGTTCCCTAATGAGCCGAAGATATTTGGTTGCACTTGCTTTGTTCGAGACGTTTTTCCCCATGTTACCAAATTAGATCATAAATCATTGAAGTGCATTTTTTCTTCGCTACTCTCGTGTTCAAAAAGGATATAGGTGCTTTTGCCCTATCCTTGGCAGGCATTTTGTGTCTCTCGATGTGTCCTTCCTGGAAGACAACACCCTTTTCTCCATCGTCTACTGGTGTCAGCTAGGGTCGTGTCAACTAGGGGGAGGATGACGATCTGTTGATCTAAGTGTCACATCCTATGAGTCTACTCCTAAGGGTGCATTTAGATTGGTATTCTTTCTGAAATTTTTTCCTATCTTCAACCAAAATCTTATTTGTTTAGCTTTTCAAAACAAAAGCAGAATTTTTACTCATTTTGAAATCTTATTTGTTTTGGTTTTCAAAGGAAAAAAAATTCAAACAAAAAACTATCTACAGTAAACTTTTTGCACAAAAAGACAAACTGTGAATCTGAAAATCAATACCCAAGTATTCAAGCAATAATGATTGATTTACTCCGATGAATACCCGTGTATTACCCAAACAATACTTGGGTATTGAAGCAAAAATATTAAATTTGACAGATAAATACCCAGTATTAGTGCAACAAGAGATGATGCTATGATAGGAGAAGATGAATGCTTTGGATAACAATGGTACTTGGACCTTGATAAACTTAGTAAGCAGGAAAGAAGGCTATTGGGTGTAAATGGGTTTTTGCCATTAAAGTCCATCCTGATGGTTGTATTGCTCGATTGAAAGCCCATCTAGTTGCTAAAAGATATGCTCAAACTTATGGCATTGATTACTCTTGACACTTTTTCTCCTGTTGCTAAGTTAACATCTATTAGGTTATTCATTTCTAAAGCAGCCACTCACAAATAGCCTTTGCATCTGCTCGACATCAAGAATGCCTTTCTTCACGGAGATCTTCAGGAGGAAGGTTATATGGAGCAACCTCTTGGACTTGTTGCTTCCAAGTCCAGGGGATGTATGGGAAAGTTTGTCATCTTGGTACATCACTATATGGCTTGAAACAAAGTTCTCATGTTGGGTTTGAAATATTTAGTTAAACAATTGAACAGTTTGGAATGATGAAATGCAAGTCTGATCACTCCGTCTTCTACAAGACATCTAAAGCTGGCATTGTGTTGTTAGTGGTTTATGTTGATGATATTGTTATTACTGGGAGCGACACTACGGATATTTCATCCCTTAAATCCTTCCTTCATAGTTAATTTCACACAAAGGATTTAGGAATGCTAAAGTATTTTTGAGGTGTTGAGGTAACAAGAAGTAAGAAATGAATATTTCTATCTCAAGGAAATATGTACTTGACTTATTATATGAGACGGGAAAATTGGAGGCTAAACCATGTAGCACTCCAATGATTCCTAATTTGCAACGCCCAAAAAATGGGAATTGTTTGAAGATCCTAATAGATAGAGAAGATTGGTTGGAAAACTAATTATCTTTGTGTAACTTGTCCAGATATTGCATACCACTTGTCACGAGGCTAATTTTTCAGCCTTGATACTTTGCCAACCTCGTGTGGCGCCAAATGCCCATATGTTTAGCCAGCCTTCCCAAAAACGTGCACAACCGAGCACTCACTTGGACCTTGCAATAATGCTATCGTTTTCAATTAGCAATTTTCTCTTTCACTCAATGACCCTTAAGGACGTATTTAAACACTCATGCACAAAGTAAAGCATGCACAAGCAAGCTAACAGAGACATGTTTACAGGAAAAGCCCAACCTTATATTCAATCGAACATGATTCCAAGGAATGTTGTCTATTAACTTGGCAAACCTTACAACTATCCCTCCGGATGTTCTTCACTAGTTTGTCATGCCTAATCCAACCCTATATAAATAGGACAAAGACAGTAAAAACTGTCCCCAACAGGCTGGGTTTCAGCCAATCAAAAATAAGTTAAGACACAACCGGTAGTTCCCCAACTGCCGACAGTTGGCGACGGACCAGTAACCGCAGCAACCGCCCTGTCTAACAACTCCCTGGCAACTGTTTTGCTCGTCTGATCTTATTCGTCTTGCCACACGACGAACTGTCCTCTGTGCCCCATTCTGGCTAAACCGCCATGCTCAAGACTCTACTCAATGGCACCCCCCATGCCTCATTGCACAGACCAATGCCTTATTGCACCCCGCAGAAATGACCGTCGTCTTTCTGGAAATCAGAACAAACTAGGAACGACCTGGATGTCTGCCCGACGCCCAGTCAAGCTGCCTTGTCATAAACGTGCTAGTCACCAGCACACAGCACCCAACCTAACATGTCCCTACATCGTGCCACACCCAGTGCCTTGTGCAACATTCGGGTCTGCCGTGTATAGCGCTGCATGTAAGCATCGCACCCACGCCCTATGCATTGTTTTCCCATCATCCAGAGTGTTGCCCAGTGCCTGTGTCCATCCAAGCAACTTGCCACACTCTGCGCCCGACAGTGACTCCACCCAATGCACAGCTGCTCATTGAAGCACAGCTCCCCAATGCCCAGGGACCTCCTGGTTCCGTCTGCCAGTGACGCCCAGTTGAAGACCAACTTCGTTTTCATTCCTGTCCTTATCTAACCAACATCCATTTTGGCAATTGAGCTCCCAACAATGCTCGGTTCTGTGCCTAGRTGTGCCACAGCCAGGCGTGTGCTGACCATGCCCAAGGCATCGACCAGCCTTGGTGCCCCTAGCACCTCAGGAATGTTCTCCCCTTCAACAACTATTGATCATTGGATAATTGTACAACAAATCTTGTGTTATTTAAAAGAAGCTCCCAGACATGATATTYATAGCTATCATGGTCATACTAATACTGAGTGTTTTCCAGATGCTAATTGAGCAAGATCTAAGAAAGATCGGAGATCTACTACAGGATATTATGTCTTTGTTGGAGGAAACTTGGTCTCATGGAAGAATAAGAAGCAGCACAATGTTTTGCAGTTCCAGTGCTGTGTCGGAATATAGAGCTATGGCACAATCTTTATGTGAAATAATATAGATATATCAGTTATTGACTGAAGTTGGTTTTAAGACCTCAGTGCCAGCGAAACTTTGGTGTGACAACCAAGTTGCTCTTCATATTGCATCTAATCCTGTATTTCATGAACGAACTAAGCATATTGAGATTGGCTGTCACTTTGTTCACAAGAAAATTCAGCAAGGTTTAATTTCTACAAGAGTGTGTGAGGACGAGAGAACAACTGGTTGATGTTTTCACAAAGGCATTAAATGGAGCTCGGGTTGATTATCTTTGTAGAAAGTTGGGCATGATTAACATCTATGATCCAACCTCAAGGAGAGTGTTAAGATATTAGAGTCATATTTGGATTTGGTTTACAGAGTTAAATTTAGATTGTGTTTTGTTACCTTTGCCTATATAGATAGGCCCCTTGTATGATACTTTCAATATGATTATCATCTTTCTACTTGAATAACGACCTAGCCTTCTCTCCTATATCTCTCTTATATTACTTCAATTACGACCTAACCTTCTCTTCTATATCTCTCTTATATTACTTTAACATGAACGAAAAAGACCAAAATGAAAACGACTAGTAACTGTTAAATGTATGAATGGGCTTTTGCTACAAAAGCCAATAGCATTAGCTGAGTCTCGGAATCCAGGTTGTAAAAGTTTGAATTTCCATTCATAATGAGATAACAACATATGTTAACTTATCAGCACACAAAATAAGCATTTTCTTTACCAGGTTCAAGGCTTACAATGGGTCCAAATTACACCATAATCTATAGTACAATCCCCTCCCCTCCATAAACTCTCCATCTAACACTCCCAATAGAAAAATAAGTCAATAAAATGCAGAAGAAGACATATAATTAGCTGCAATATTATGTTTTAACTGAGTTTACTTTTAGACAACATTAATGGTAACTGGACAGAAAAAATACTGAGTAAATAAAATTTCACCTTGCTAGGGATGCTGGATCCCAAAAGTATGGAACAGCACGCCGTATTTCCTCCCGCAAAACCAAATTTAACTTTGTTAATCTGACAGAAAATAAAGGGATAACATATCCAGTCATTGCAAGGGATTTTGTAGCAGCTGCATCAATTTGCCAAGACCCAGTAAAATTAAACATGGAATTAAAGCTTCCAAGTGGAACACTTCCAGGTATATCAGACTTCTCATTGAAGTATTTAGCCATCTGCAAATCAAGTACAGAGTCTTTCTGTTAGACATTGACAAGCAACCAGAGCTGATAACTCAATAGCATTTTTTTTCTTTGCTGCAACCAGAATTTCAAATTTACACTGATAGAGACATAATATTAATGCAGAAGTGTCTTTTGAAAGCACAGGACGTGGCTTACGTTTATGAAACCAAAAATTACTGTTAATTGGTTGCCAATTATTTCATACCACTATTATTACCCAATGTTGACAAATAAAAGGATGAGAAAMYACACATTCAATATACAGTCATCTTCCTTTGTGTTTCTTTTTCACTATAACRCAGCTTTTATTTGACATTCTTGTTAACTGGCTTCTTGGAAAGATATAACTTTCAGAAACACTTTTTCACCTTCTATTCTTTGTCCAAACGTTGCTGCCAATTTGCAATTGCCTTAATCTTCAATTACAGGTTTCAACTGAATTCTATTCAGTTAAGAAGAAATAAAAATTAAACTGTATAAAAGAATAATATGAAGATAACTGGGAAATTACCTCATTTGAGCTATACTCAACGCTTTATAAATGTCCCTCATCTTTCTTTTTTCAAATATTTATGTCCTTGAACAATTTACATTCGTTTATTTATATCTGTCCACAGCGAAATCCGGCAACCTCCAGTCACGTGCAATGCACGTGACTGTTAATTGAGCGGCAAAACTGTCAAACTATGCCATTTTCCCACTAGAATTAAAATGGAAACTATTTTCCCCAAAAAAAAAACCCATCTTCTTCTATGATTTAGGGCTGCAAATCTTCATCTTCTTCCCCCCAAACCCACCCTCTACACCCATCTTCATCATCCACCCAAAATCCCGGTACCTGTCTTAAAAAGGGTAAGAGGCATCAAAATCCTCCAGAGGATCGACATTGGGATGATTATCTTAATAACGACAATGATTGTTGCAGCATTGGTTGAAAGAAAGAGACTGAAGCTTGTGGAAAAGAATCCATTGGAGGGCTCAATTTCAATGAATGTGTTTTGGCTAGCACCACAATTTCTCATCATCGGAATAGGAGATGGATTTACATTAGTGTACTTGCAAGAATACTTCTATGACCAGGTCACAGATTCAATGAGAAGCTTAGGATTTGCTTTATATATGAAGTGTAATTGGAGTGGCAAACTTCCTTATCAGTCTCTTGATAACAATTGTTGATCACTTGACTAAGAAAAGTGGCAAGAGCTGGTTTGGAGAAGATTTGAACAGCAGCCACTTAGACTACTTTTACCTGTAGTTGGCAGCTACAATTGCAGCAAACTTGGGCGTCTATGTGTTTGGTGCAATGCAGTATTCTAACAAGAATGTGCAAAGGAGACCATTGGAGGGCTGTTGCCAATTGCTATCCAAGTGATGAATTAGAAACACTGCCTTAATCTACACTTATAGATTGTAATTACTATATATACTAGTTCTTGCTGAAAACAAGACATTATTGGGTTTCAGGGCTCAGTATCCCCTGCAAATCTAACGCCAAGTAGAGTTAATATTTGGGTTTTGTTCCCCAGTTATTAGAAGAACAATACATTTACTCCATCTTAGTTTGATTCTAGCAAGTATAGATCTAACTATATTCATCTTAGTTAATTAAAAACTGGATTTGAAGAAAATTTCCTTCTTCTAGTTAGTCTCATGATGTTCTCTTGAATGGATGCTCCGACACCATTTTGGGAAGATAAGTTGAAGAAGATTGGGGTTTGTAGAAGCTCAAAGAGATTATAATTTTTTGGGCGGGAGATGAAGATGGTGGTAGAGGGTGGGTATGGGATGAGGAGATGAAGATGGGTGCAGAGAAAATAGTTTTCATTTCAATTCTAGTGAGAAATTGACACATTTTGACAGTTTTGCTGCTCAACTAGCACTGAGGTGCATTGCACGTGACTGGAGGTTGCGGATTCTGCCATGAGGGGATATAATAAATGAACAAGGAAACAAATTTGGAAAAAAAGATGAGTGACATTTACGAAGAGTCGGAAATAGTTCAAGGGTATAATGCACTAATTTCCCAAGATAACTAGAACAACAGCAAATGAAACATAAATTGGCTTGATCAATTATTCGAGTCCTTCAATTGGCCAATTTGTTAAATAAAGAATGGACCAAAACTTTTGGGTTTGCCTGGCCCTTAATGATGAAATATAAAGAATTCACAGCAAAGATTCAGAAACTCAAAACAATAAGAGAGAAAATATAATGCCATAGGACGAAAATGAGTCAAATTTATAATTAGCATTTTTTCTCCTTAGTATAAGATGCTACTTGTGTTTTTAGGCTGCGCAGGAATTTTACAAATGAGGGGGAACGAAGAAGAGAACTTCTATAACTCGCAAGCCCAAAAATATTATCCAATGTCATTCGAATGCAACCCTGCAGAAAGTAGGAATTAATTTGCAAGATTAAATTTAAAAAGGGCATTCTTACAGTTATATGACCAAGAGATGCACAAGAAGACAGCTGTGCCTCTGTTTATGGTGAATGATCATCCATTCACTGGTGCAACTTATGTAAGTATATGTGTGTGTGTGTGTGTGTGCGTGTAACCCTTGTATTTATGAGATATGTAGCATGTGAATCCACTTTCCTATACAATGCACACAATTAGATATTGCAATATGAGTTTATTCATATGTATCTAGCTTTCCACTTGAACTTTATGTACTCTAAGCATAAGTATTTGCAGAATAACAAAACCAGCATTGCTAGTATTTCCCAAAAGAAAAGCCAATTTTCTTACTAGCATTTTGTCTACTTGACTTGGGAAGTCACAAGTTCAGAACATGACTTGCATGTGTATGCCAGGGATATTCCAGACAGCAGTTGCGAGAGCCTATTGCATCAGGTTTGTCTTTACCTCGGAGATATAACTTAACTGCAATGAAGGAGAAGCTATGAAYAACTAATATCTCCTTCATCAGTGAATGCAATGAGCTAGATCAAAATCACTGCTCCCAATTAGTTGCAAGACTCTTAATTTATTTGAACCCTGAAACAATAACCCTAGAAAATTTTCATTGATAAATAAATGAGTGTCAGAAGGGCCTTTACTGGAAACCAAAATTCTTTTCTGACATCAAATCAGAATCAGATAGACAATCTGAATACCTAGTAATGCTCTTCAGAAGTATGGGGCATAGGTTGATAGAGCCTCACTTGCAGACAATTTGTCAAGAATACATAAGAAACAACGATCCCTTGTATACTGCCCCAATTAAATCCTCTATTGAACACTGATTTTCTAAATAGATGTCAAATTCGAAACTTTTTGGCAGAATGGACTCCTATCTTAACAAGAAAATATCTGCAGAAAGCAAAGCTCGTGTTTCTCTCAAGAAATCTCTTTATATAAGACCCGTAGTCTAGAACAACGAAAACCCAAAACAATGCACAAACCAGTTCTTCGCTCAGAAATACCACTGAAAGGAACAAAACACAAATTTGTTGGACGAAATCCCGACAAGATTAGTATTGAAGAGCAGAATTTAAACTATTTCACATAATTAATGAGCACAAAAATAAAAAATAAAAGTTCCAGAACCATGGAATCCAAAAATAATCAACAACACTAACATATYCCCATTGATAAGGATGACCCGGGGAAAAAAATAACTGAACTAAACAGTAACAAAATGAAAAATTACTTCAGGAGCTGACCTCATGGAAGCTAAAAACAGGGGTGGTTTCTGTGGTTCTCTTCCCTCTGGAGTATTCGATATCAACAGAGACATTCGGGATAGAAACCGCATCACAGACCAGAAGATCCCTACTGTGTTCTTCATCTATATGAATCAATCGAGACCCAGGAGCTCCCTTGCAATAAAGAAGCCTAATATCAGACGTTACATCGAAACCTCTACCTAATGCTTGCACCGAGTTGCAAAGAGTAGTGACTAAAGCATCCGAGGCAGAAGAACTGCCCTTGAAGTCATCCATGGAATAATCTTTCACTTGTTAGAAAGACTTCACTTTACTGGACTGATTTCTTGATTGCATATTTGAAGCAGCAAAAGAAAGATTGAAACTTCGGCTTTGGTTTCTTAATGGGTCTTTTCACATTTTGTTTATTGTTAATTTAGGATGCCTTTGTTTTGAGGCTTGATGAGTCAGAGGTTGGACTTTGGACATTGCTGGTTGTTTGTTCAAGGCAGAATTTTGACTGCAATAATGGCAATTTACGCGTTGTGCTAGCGTTTGGCTCATTCTGGGTTGACCAGTCCTCTCCTCCTCCTCCCCTCCATCCTATCGTCCTAACAGCCGGGCCACCCCCCCCCCCCCCCCCCCCCCCCCCCGCCCAAAACCCGGGGCCCCCCCCCCCCCCCCCCCCCCCCCCTCTCTCTGTCTCCCCGCCTCTGCTTTGTTAGGTAATTTAACTGCGAGCAAATGCTTCACTATTCAAAGTCGTGAGAGTTCAAATTTGGCATATCAAATGGGGTAAAAACGATGACGTTAGGCTTATTAAGGAGATTTGCTTAACTTTTGTGGAATGAGTTGAATATTAGGTGGTTTTGTTTTGAAATAGTTTGTAAGAAGAATAGGTAAAAAAATTATAAAATTTGAAATTCGAATGTGATTAAAATAAAAAAAATTGGTTTTGAAAAATTATTTGAATTGAAATTTTAAAAGATGAAACAAACACTCTTGTAAATAATCAATCCAAATGGATCAAAATAACTTGAAGAACTTTAATATTCGGATATTGTTGGACTAATATCCTGTATTCATTCGTTACAATTTAATTAATTTTACTTCAATCCTAGGTACTATTGGGCCAATTTCGGAGATTTATCTACCAAAATTAATATTTTTGCTTTAATATTCGGGTGTTTTAAGATAGTACTTGAATATTCGTAGGCGTTATTTCTTGAATATTCAGGTAATATTTGGGTAATTCCGAGTATTGATTTCCTAAATTCATAGTTCGATTTAAAAGTCTAATTTATCTTTTAAAAAAAATTACTAGAGATAGTTTTTTGTTTGAAAAATTTTGCTTTGAAAATCAAAACAAATAAGATTTTAAAATGAATCAAAATCAAAATTCTATTTTTGTTTGAAAATAAAACAAATAAAATTTTGGTTGAAATGGAAAAAAATGCATTTGGAAAATCAATCCAAATGCAACCTTAGTTGAATGTGTGATTTTAGGCTCTGAAATAGTTAAGTATTTACCCCATTTTCTGTTGCATTAATCTAAATACAATAATTACATAACTCCGATTTAACATAGATAGATTAGAAAAGGAGTTGGACGATTTAGAAAATATACACGTTATGCTTTAATTAATGTATAGAAAATGAGTAGCATAAAAGTGTACTAGAGATCTCTCACACATACGTTAACAAGGTAATATATTAATGTGAGATATTAATGTATTACTCGTGATGAATAACAATCTTGACTAAACCTAAAACACCTTAGTTAAGTTCTCTTAGTACTTAGATCATATTTGGACTTAAACTTTGATACATTGGGAGAATTGTACATATCATTATCAAACCTTATTTTGAAATGTACCTAAGGGGGTGAATTGGATTTTTAAATTTTTTTATTACAAATACAAAATTTTTACCCTTTGAGTAAAAATATCTCAACCACTAGTAAGATGCAATAAATGCAAAATATATTTATGAAAAGCAACACTAACCAACAAGTGAGAAGAAAATAAAAGAGACAAACAACCACAAGACACATAAAATTTATGGTAGTTCGATTTTCATTGAAATCTACATCCACTACCTAGGATCATACCCTAAGAATTTTCAAATCCACTAAACAAAAGTGACAAAGACTTTTACACGAAGGGCTAACGYAACAAATGATTTCACGYGCAATAACCCTTTTGCATTCTCAAGGTTCACCTTTCAACAAATATTTTTAAGTCCTAACCAACCTTGGATTCTTTTCTCAAGAGGAGATAAAATTTTGTTATCATTTTTTTCTATTTAAAATGAAGATAAAAAAATAAAGATATTTGGATTTGATTTCACAAGGACTTGCTAATGGATTCATTGCACTTTTGAAATAAAATAATCGACATAAACTTTTTAAGATATTCTCTTAAGTCAGTATCTTTGAATAACGGAGTTCTTGGTGTTTAAATAACCTCTAAAAGTCATTATCTACTCCTTTTGTAATGATCATAAAAAGATCCGTTTTGAACTAAAACCCGTTTAGTTCGATCGTTCGAATCAGAACAAGGGAGCATCTGAACTAACATTCAAATATGCCTTGGAAAGATATTAAACTCAATCTAAGGATCATTCGAACATCCAAAATGTGCATTTGAACTTCCTTATAATGTTTTATCACGAGGCGTTTGGACATCTGATGTCAAACATGACATCGTCCGAGGCCTCATTGGAAGGCATTCGGACTTAACATCACTACCTTTAGACATCAAAGGGAAGCACAAGTCTTGAGTYCAAATTAAGTTCAGACATAGTGCTTAAGACTTTCGAACATCCGAATGAAAATCATATTCCATCCAAAGCTTCACAAAAGGACTTTGAACTTACAATTTGTGTATTTAGGACATCCAAAGTAGCTAGGTCCTGAATCTGAAGTGTAACAGTTTGGATTCATTTACAATGAAACTTCTAAAAGTCCTAAATACTATTGTAACATTAAACACTTATGTCTTTCACAAAAGTATTCAATTTAAAAGCATATGGGAAATATTTTGGTGTAATGATAAAATATTAATATCATGGAAATCAAATCTAAACCTAAGTACAATAATAGATAAGAAAGATGACCTATGTATTTAGAGAAAAAACTTATACAAATATCTAGATCTCTTCTTGCATAGTTGAACAACTTCAATTTGAGTTAATTGGGATCTTAAAGTTCGTTAGGCTTGAATTTATTTTCTTACAAGCATTCATACACACTATGAGAACAAATGATTATCAAAATCAATAGTGCAACTATAAAATTATTAGTACAAGGTTTACATGTTTTTCTTTAATATATAATATGTCGGTAAAATATATTTCACTAAGTTAACCATCTTACTACACATGATAGCTCATTATGAACTATGTGTTCAAGTAAATAAATAGTGAAAGACTCTCCCAAATGACCTTTGCAGCTTTACTCTATCATAGAAATTTTGTAAAAGGAAAATCTTACACTAACTTGATTCTAGGAATAATCCTAGATGATATGTAAAATCTTTACTTGCCTTAGATATAAAGAAAACGTGATTTTATGAACCTGATTTAATATAAATTTACCTCTAAATTGAAATATCAAGTACTAATTGAATGTAGATTTATCCGTAAATATAGAAGTTTCTTTCTTTCTTTTTTTCCTTAATGAAATATGAGAGGTTTATAAAGTCTAAGGGTCGACAATGCAACCCAATATTTAGGAGATGGTAACCTCAGTTTAAAAGTAGGTAAGTTTAACTTTTTATATTGTATTTCATAAGGTAAAAAGGACAAAGTTATCCATTTTTAAGCTTTGAAGAACAATGCCTCAAAACTGAATCTATAGCATTTAGAAAAATAATAATTTTTACTTACTTCAAACCTTTAAGTTAAACTAAGGCATTGATTATTTTATGTCCAAAGGATATATATTCATTAAATGGGTTATGTATTTAAGATGAATGAGTGTGGATCTAAACCTTCCTAAAACAAAATCTAAACATAAAWCTACTCTCAAGTTGTAGGTTGACTCTTCTAAACTTAAAAACACTTTATTTTAATTTTTTCTTAAAATTGTTTAAAAGAAAAAGCTAAAATCTAGGAGAACATGACCATAACCTAAAAGTATTATGATATTGTCTCTTCATATATATTCCTAAAATAATAGTCTGATGAGCAAAGAACATAGGTTTTGTAGTAATTTCATATGAACAATATGGAATTGTGTAATTCATTGTGTTCATACTCTTTTCTTAATATATCTTGCAAATTTATCTTTAGTATATGATTGATTAATAGGATATATATCTACTTGTATTTTGCAGATATAGTATTATCTATTTCTAAGTAGTTAAACTAGATATATAAGAATACAAGTATAAGTTTTGAATGGACTCCAAGTTATTCTTGTATGAAAAGTCTTATCTCTTTATGACTCATATTTTGAAGCAGTCCTATCTTTATGGACTTTATCCAAATCTACAATATTATGTTATATATGATTTGGTGGTGTGTGAATGTTTGATTAACGAAAATATAGAGAAGTGAACGTGCGAATAAGCTAGATAGAGAGAAGGATTATTCAATATTGATCCCTATTTACACTTGATTGTTAGCTTGCTAAAATTCAATTTCTCTTGAGTGGACTCAGGAAGCTTGCTAAAAGAATTTTCAGTAGCAGAAATAGAAGTTTGTTCCAATATCTTCATCAAAAACAATTAAAGAATTGTACAACAACTACATGATTCATTTTCAAAGAGAGTTTCTACTTTGAATGATTTATGTTTAAGTCCCTTGTAAACTTTSTGATATAATGAATTTCTTTTTACGCCTGGACATTGTCCCATGAATGTAGGCATTTATGCCTAACCATATTAAATTGTGAATGTCTTCTTTGTTGTTTTGTTATCTTAATTGTGTTCTCAACTTATCATTAAATCAAACCATTCAATCAACTAACTGATTGAAATATAAATTAACACCTACAAGTGGTATCAGAGCAAGTTATTTGTTCATCAGAATTATATTCGATTTTGTGTTGATTAATTGGCTTCTTAGCATATATTGCTTATTTTTTTAATTGGACTAGCTTGAATATATCACACTCGCTGCTAAACTGTGATTGTTGTTCACACACGTTTTCCTTGTGCATACACTGGTAATGTTTTTTATGTATGTCGAAAGCCATAATAAGAGCTTTCTTAAAATCTATAGATTAACAAGTTTGAGTTTCTATAGTTACAGGTTGTAGTTCTTCGTTAGTAACTAAGGATGGTAGTATCACTCCTAAACTAGTGCCTGAGTGGATTGGCAATGAACTTGATAAAGCAAATTGGAACTCTAAATCACTATACCTTATTTAATGTTGTCACACTAAAACAAATGTAAGTAATCACAAACTATCAAATTGCCAAGGAAGATTGGGATAACTTAGAGATAAAGAATGAAGGGATTGATCAAGTAAATTAACCAAGATTAAGGAGTCTTACAACTGAATTTGAAAATATGACTATGTCCGATAACGCATCTTTTGCTGATTTCCATGCAAAATTGTGTGATTTATCAAATGAATGCTGCACTCTTGGTGAATCCTATTCTAATGCTAAGCTTGTCAAGAAAGTCTTCTGCGCACTTCCAAAAATATTCAGACCTAAGGTCACATCCATTGAAGTATGTAGAGGCATTAAAAATATCGACCTAGATGAACTAATTGGTTTGCTGCAAACATATGAGCAAAATTTGAAAAGGTGGAATAAAGAGAAACACACCACAAGTTCCAAAAGTATTGCTCTAACTCAAATACAAAGTGAGGATGTCTACAAAAGTTGTCAAGAAAAAACACAAGGAAAGGTGACCCTTCGAACAAAAACTATGAAAAGGGGAAAGGGATTCAATGCAAGGAACGTAAAGTCTACAGACATATTCAATAGAATGTGCCAATACTCTCAATTGAAGAAGAGGTGTGTTTTGGTTGCTCCATGGAGTGATAATGATTATGAAATTCAAGAAGACAATGAACTCGATCAAAACTACCTAGCATTTGTGATGAAAGATTCAACTGCATATGATGTATAATCTGGCATTGATGATGAAGAAGTACAATCTGATATGGATGTTGAAGACGTTCAAATTGCTTATACGGATATTTACAACAAGTGGATAATCGGTATAAAGCAAATCAAAGCCATAGAGATGGAAAATCTTTAACTTGTGGTAGATAACTAGTTTGATTTAGCAAACTAAAACATTACAAAAGGAGCTTAATATTTCTCAAACAAAATTGACTCAAACTTTGAAAGAACTAGAAGGTGTAAACAACATCCTAAGTAAGTTCCAGAYGAGTACCATAAAGCTGGATCAAGTCTTACATATGGGAAAACCAATGTGTGACAAATATAGAATTAGATTGTAGAATGTGTGCCACACTAAATCGGATGTACTCACAATGACAAAAGTTAGAAAATTCTAGCAAAAGAAGRAAGCTTGTAAGGTATCAAATTTTATTCCTACATGTCATTTTTTTGGTAGAAAAGGGCATATTAGGCCAAAATATTATCAGCTACGTTTCTATGTGCATAGGATGATTAATGAATCAAAATTTGATGCTCCTCCTCCATCTAGAGGGAAACAATTGATTAAAATGAAATGGGTTCATGAAAGTCCTATTTTTCATGATGAAAATATAAAGGCAATTTCCACCCAAGCTTTTCTAGATTTAAGGAAATAGACTTTGTTTACCAGAGTGAGTCATGTCTTATTGAGGATAATCGTGTGATCAAGTGCTTCATTTTTTGGTTTCAAGTTCAAAATTTCTTTCCAGTGTGTTGCAAGTGTGTTGCACGTTCAGTTTGAGAGTAGCCACTCTGAATCATGGGCTTCATGTTTTGTCACTAAAGACTTATATTATATCTAGTATGTCTTATAGTCTTTATATCTATTAGGTTCCTTCAGGTTTACATCCAAGACCTCTATTGGATGGCTACCACCTACTGAATAATGAAAGCCAACTTGAATAAGTAGTTTTAGTGTAGTGACCCCGATCATACAACTATTCTACCATGGAAAAGATTATCTTGATACGTGAATGAAAGTCACAGTCTGGAGTTTACTGAGAGATTTATCTTCTTATTGTGTCTAGTCTATGATCAGAGAAAGATTATTTCAATGGCAACAAGATTGTCTTGAAATAAAAGCGATCATATTACATGTCTATAATAGTTGGTATATCATTTAATATTTTGAGGGAATGGGTTGATTAATAACATAATCATCTCCTTTGAGGACACTTGCACACGTATATCTTAATTACTATTGGTAGTTGGGTTTTGATAAGTATACTTAATTATCTTACTCCTTGTTATGACATGGGTCTTATAGCAACTCTGCCCTCGTACCTGATTCGTTGATCACCACATCCCAACATTGTATCCACAAATTCATATTTTGTTCTAGTTAATCATCCAAGATTAGCTTTGTCATTGATTTATCCTCTATATGATTTGATCTTATTGGATGAATATTCTTTGTGGAATTTTTATTCTAGGGTTTACGTATGTTTACTTTGGAGCTTTATATATTTTTTGTTTGTTTAACAACCGTTTGTTTAAGGGGGAGTCTTAGGCATCACCTTAGGGGGAGGACCCGACATCTGCGCCAGCCGTGATTTCTTTTCATGTTTCATGTGAACACAAAGGGGGAGATATTAACAATTTTGTTCATGGAGCATGTTTGTTAACATGCTTTTGCAGGTTGTTCAAGGACTAGTAACTAATAGTTTTTTTAAGATGACGTAATACATGGTGGAACTAATATGTAGGTTATGACTGGTTTTAAAGAATGTTAATTTATGCATCATTTTGGATAAACTGCTATTGGTTCAGTAAGTAATAGGCATCGTGGTGTGTAAACTAGTTTTGCCATAGTTTCTGTTTTGTGAATGGATTATCATGTCTGTTATAACATAGATATATTATGTGACATGAATTGATTATCACATGTATTATTGGTCAAAGCGGTTGAAAAGGCACGGAAGCACGTTGGACCATCTCTTTTGTAATTAAGCTAGAAATATTTTTATGTCTTGTCTGTATAATTAGATTACTCAAATAATACTCTCTTCAAAATGATGAATATTTGGATAATCGTCTTACCCAATTCTTTTTTAGTTATTCTAAAGATTGAAAAAACCTTTGTAGTTTTGAGCCAAACTTTGTTTGGCCCCCAAGTTGATATCAGAGTCATGAGCGTAGATTATACAACAGATATTCAAATGAATAACATAAGCTTAAACAATGAAGAAGAATATATCTTTGATGAAGAATTTTTAGAATTTGAGCATAGATACGCTCAAGAATGGGAACATGATATACCTATTAGATTTTATAATGATAATAACTTTGTAGATGATAAAGATTGGCATAATAATTCACCCTAAAAATGGATTGTGTGATCAAATATTTGGAAAAGTTGAGGTAATAGATAAACAAGTAGAATATTTGGAAGGAGAAAAATCTTACTATTTACAGGTTATTGGAGTTTGTAAAGAAACATTAAGAATGATCCAAGAAATATATGAAAATAGTTATTTTGTATGGATGGCAGCTAAAGGAAAACAAGTAGAAATTCTTAGAAGTTTTAACAGAATATTATAGAGAAGATTATCTTAATGGATAGAAGTCGATATAAAAGAATAGAAGTTGGAGATAGTCCTCTCAAAATAGAGCAAGATTTAGTTGAAACAGAAAAGATTATTATCGGTTTTAGAGAATAAATATTATAAGAACTAAAAGAGATTAAAGTTACTATTAAAAGAAAAAAGATAATTCTATAAATATAAGATTATGATACTATAACGAAACATCTAGTTAATGTAAAAATTTCAGAAGGATATAAAGGAAATAATTTAAGATGATAGATTCGAATTATGACAATTCTGATATATATAATGTAATTAATAAAGTAAGAGATTTAGATATAAATGAAAATCAGGATACCTTTATAAATCTCAAACCCGATCCAATAATTAAAGAAGGTATAAATTGGAATCCAAATATAAATGATATTCCTAGTACTAGTAATAGAACTCCACCGGTAAGAAGTAGATGGGATAGACCTGCCAGAGGATATGCAAAAATTAGTTATCTAAAATTCAGGGAAGTTCATACACTTGTAGAAGCAATGAAAAATGAACCAATAAACCCATTTGAACTATATCTAGATTTAGACTACGGTAGTGATACTGAAGCCATTGATAAATGGGAAACCTCCACCAGGATAGCAATTCCTATTAACGAAATGAATTATGATACTATTAAGCACTTTATTGAACGAAGTTTAGTTAATAGTGCATTAAGATTTTGGCAAAATTTAAGTGAAGATGCCAGAAGTTATATTTAATACTGATGATAATATTGTAAATTTGATATCTAGAGTTACAGAGTCTTTAAGATTAGAATGTGCAAGCGAATATATAAAAGATCTAGCTACGATAAATAAATACACTATTGCACTTTCTTAGATTGCAGTTATGTGATATGTGTGAACTAGAAAGATACATTGTATATTCCAAGATTATTATTACCACATATATAACAGACTAGAAAATACGCAAAGTTATTTTACTTATATTTTATACTAAGATTCCATACCCTTGGCAAAAGAAATTAACTGATGCCTATAACTCATGAACTTCTGATACGGTTTTAAAAGAATAACTCATTTAAAAGATAAGATGAGTGAATGATGTGGAGATGCTATGTTAGCTAAACTAACTAAATGATTAAGAAAAAGAGTTTCTTTATGTTGTGATAATACTAAAATGCCTTTTATAGTTGGTTGTGATAATCTATATTATTATGGTAAGATAAAATGAAAATAAAAAAGAGAAAAATGCATAAAAAGAAATACTTTAAGAAGAGAAAGGAATGATATTATAAGAAGAAAGGATGCAAACGAATGAGAAAACCTTCTTATAAAAGGTAAAATGATAAAAAAGATCCTAAATCGTGTAAATGCTACTATTGCCATGAGATAGGACATTATGCTAATAGAAGTCCTAACAAATTTGAGAAAAATTAAAAAATAGAGATAGATGAAGATATCGAAGACTTAATAGAACAAGGCAAATTTATATAGATAAATAACTTTGAAGACAAATTTTGAAGAAAGTATCTTTATACAAACTGATACAAAATACACTATATCTTTTGAAAATGAGTAATCAATAAATAGCTAAAGCTAGCACCTCTTAACCTGTAATAAATAATACCCAAGAATATCAGGATGAGTATAAACAAGAAATATTAATAGATAAGCGAAAATTAAAATAGATTCAAAAAGAAAAAATTTCCTTATCTAATTATTCTGGATTTATGATAAATTTACTTGAAAAAATTTGAATAAAATTTAGAAAACATCATTTGTTTCTTGGATTAAAAATACAAGAAAATGCATTAGAAGTAAATCTAACCTCTAGTGCAATAATGATATCTTTACTATATGCTAGCGTAGCTATCCTGGTCGTGGTGTACTAAGCTTTTCAACACAACAAGGCCTGAGTTCCAGTTAGCTAGCCATGTAATCGGCTCACTAGTTCCATAGCAACATCCATTTTTATGTGATTCTTGACTTAGTTTTAGTAAGCCCTCATAAAGTGAGCAAGTAAACTATGCTAACCAAGAAAAAATGGTTGCATGTTTGCTTCTGACAAGATTTTGCAAAGTGAATCCTACTTGCTTATCAGAAAGCAAACAAACTAAGACAAGCAAGAAAACATAAACTATAAAATATCAAATGGAAAAAAGATACAACTAAGATAGCTAAAGCTAGTCGAGTGATTATATTGAAGGATGCCGTGTAACATCCCCAGATTACAAACTATCATAACCCAGAATGTTACCAATTTATCCTTACACAAATTGTGGATATTGGGAAAAATAAAAATTTGGATATTTTAATATAAAGGATTTGTAAAAATTTTGGCAAAGTTTCCCATATAATATCAACATRTTCATCCTATAAACAATCAGAAAATCTCACACCCAAATATCATCAACACTCCACATATAAATGAAATAACTCCATTCCCCAACAATAATATTTACCAACAAAATACTCATAGATTTAAAATCCATGGAAGCTTTTGAAATAAAACGAATAAAAATTTAAGCATCTAATAAGTTCATAAATCAATAGAAAATTTAATTAGCATAAATAACTCTTGGGTATCAAAGCCTAATCCCGGATGATCTCCACACACTATCGGGCTAGTCATCACATGAAAAGTAAAATAAGGGAATATGAGGTGAGCTATTAAGCTCAGTAAATAAATCTCATGCATGAATGCATGTGTCATGCACTATATGTCATGAAGTTCAAAACTTTACTTTGTTAAAACTTTCCAAAAAAATATTTCTAAATTGTGAGTTCACTTGTTGTAACTCCTAGCCATTGAACTCTACACTGGGCCATTATTATTTGGAACTTGATCGCATTCTACCAGTAGAACCGCAAGCGATTAACATTACTTTAATATTTTCCTTTCGAGGTGAACATTACATACTTTCCCATCCTATAAGAGGGTTAGGTCAGGTGTGCTGGTCCCCCATACTTCATTTTCCACTCGCACCTTTCATGGTCTAGGTTTTACACCACTTTTTAAATTCCTTACATTTGGAAAAAAATTCAATGTTTGAAATCACATCTTTCCGAACTTCATTCTTTTAAAACATTTAMTTTTCCAAATTTCATTCCTTAAAATATTTGCTCTCTTAGAATGCATGATTATGCCCATGCCAGAGAATGGTGCAAACTATTACAAACTACGTGCTCATGATCATAAACCACTTGAACTTGTAACTTAAAATTTTCGACATGTCAACAAGCAGCTGATTTATACAATTGAAATAACACTATCAATTACATCACATAGCAGAATTTAAATCATCACAACAATACACATGCATCATAACTAATGAGGTTGTGAGAGTTCACTTACTTTAATATAAATCATGAACTCACATTCAATTCAAACAGAGAAATCCAATCATAACCACAATGCACTTGCATCATAACTAGTGGGAATGTCGGAACTTACTTATATGAAGTCCTTAGTAAATTTGGTTACTTTAAATCTCTAGCGAAGTGCCTTGGCTGCCCACAACGTTAATGTCTCAAAAGTATCCTAATATTATTACATAAAGAATATTCATCTGAAATTTGTTTAACCAAATACATTCATTTAACATAAATGTTCACCATTAATACATCATCATTTTTCCTATAGGTGACATTAACTAATAATTTTTGAGTTTAAATTTCATGTCGATAATAATCGAACTACTAAGAGTATAAGTTAATTTTATGACTCCTAATTATTCTTAAAACAACAGTAATAATAGTAATACAATTACAATATACATTACTTTATCGTACAAAATTATATTCCAATATATTGACTAGAAACATAATCTCCTTTTTTCTTTATCATACTAACTTAAATTTCAGATTAAACATATTCTATATTTTTTCCTTAAATATTATTACATAATATAAAACCTAGGCCATTCGGTTAATTTAAATGAAGAAACTATGGATTCACCTTGAATTCTAAAAACTCTAGATGTAGTATTGAGTCTAAGGCGTAATGGTGTCAATCACGCTCAAGAAAGTGATGCGCTCTACTGGTCGCGCCCATGCTCGAAGGCCTTTGATGTTGTGGCCCCCGTGTAAAACTTTTGGCTGGCCACAATTTCAACAAGGATGAGAATGGTTTGAGTTTCCCAGCCGAGTTCACCAAGTATCTCCCTAAGAAGTTAATCTTGCCAATTAAGCTTTCTACTTCCTTCTCGCGCCTTAGGGAGCCTGGCTTCCAATATCGCCTTAGTCTTATTGGTGTCAACTTCGATGCCTTCTTGGTACATAAAAAAACTAAGGAAATGCCCAATGATATCCCAAACGCGTACTTGGTAGGGTTCAGTTTCAAGTTGTGCCGACGCATCCTTAGGAAAGACTTTTCCAAATTAGCTAAATGTTGGGTAAAAGGTAGCTGATTTGATGACTAAGTCTTTGATGTATACCTCCATGTTGTGGCCTATTAGATCATGGAAAATTATGTTCATGGCCCTTTGGAAAGTTGCCTCTGCATTTTCTATCCTGAACCATATGACCACCTATTCGAACAAGTTGTTTGCCTTAGGGCACTTGAAAGCCGTCTTGAGGACATCGTCCTCGGCTATAAAAATTTGATTGTAATCGATGTACCCGTCCATAAAGCTGAGAAATTTGTTTCATGTGGCTGAGTCGACAAGCATATCTACCATAGGCATAGCATACTTGTTCTTGGGTATGGCTAAATTTAGGTTTCTGAAGTCAATAAATATGCGGACTTGGCAATTTTTCCTTATGATGGGTATAATATTTGATATCCACTCAGCATACTTAGTCATTTGGATAAAGCCACACATCAAGATCGCTCAACCTCTTCATTGACTTTCGGGAAAAGGGTTGGATTAAACCTTCTAGTTGGTTGCTTATGATGTTTGTACCCTTCTTTGATAGCTAGGTAATGCTCCACCATTCTTCGATCCAAGCTTGAAATTTTGGGGTAATTCCATGCAAAACAGTATTTGTACTATTTGATTAAATACACAAGTTGCTGTCGTTGATCTTCTTCAAGCAAGGTGCTGAGCTAAGTAAGTCTAATTTCCCTAGGATCTCCCAAGTGAATGTGTACGGGAGGGTGTTGAGGTATAAAATTGAGTGCCTACTTGAGATTTCATTCAGTTTCTAGGGTTTTTGATGTATCATTTAGTCTTATCAAATCGACCATCTCTGACAAGATTTTGCAAATAGTAGAATAGGCTTTTAATCTATCCAGACTCTAAGTGTTTGTCCTTTCTTGCTAGAATCTCTTTTCAATTCTGGTTTTGCCGAGCTGGTCCTCCTGTCCTCGACTGAGTTCATGGCCTAAAGATAGCTTAGCAAAGCGGGACGGCTCGAACTCCAGGGAGAAAGAATAGCTTTACTCATATGGATATTGACCAAAAATGGACTTAGATCAGCCAGAATAACTTCCATTTGATCACCATCCTACACAAGTAAGTATTGGGTGAAAGATGCAAGGGGTGCATTCATTGGCATGAATTCAATCTCGCCCTAAGATCACAGTATAAATTGGTTTGGCCACTACTATAGAAAAAGCGAGCGTACTAGTCTTTGAGCAAACTATGATGCTCATAATTAGAACTTATTTAGCTTGGAYAGACTTCCTTATAAAGTTGGTCATTTGAATATCGGTATTCATGAGATCTGCTAATGTCATACCTAAGCGTTTCAACGTGGAGATAAGCATGACATTAAGAATAGCTCATCCGTCTACAAAAAGTAAGCTGAGTGGTTAGTCGTCCAAATAAGTCTTGATATATAAAGGCTTGAGATGATTCGCTATTTCCTTGGTTAGTTTAGGGAAAGACATTTGTGGCTTGGCTGACAAGAGATTAGTTCCAAGTGTGACCAACTCAATCGTTGCTTCCTTGATTGATAGGACATATCCTATTAAAGAGCTTTGTCGATATGCGTTCCTGAATTCAGCAAGTAGTAGGCTAATGAAATTGAACCCCTAATCTGCCTGGTTTTCAATTGACCTTAGATGCTCTTCGAGCAAGGCTCTCTACTGGGCTCTTTTCATTTGTTCCCTTTTTTTATAGGTCTTGGTCAAATATAGAGGTGGAAACGAATTAATAATCTTTTGAGTAACTGTGATTTCTAAGGTCATGGTCTCCTCATTCAGATGAAACTTAGTTGTGCTTCCAGCATTGGCCAAAGTTAATCTTCCAAATACGAAAGGCTTACCATCGAACAGAACAAAAGATGAGGTGTTTGTTCTTGGTGAGGTGATCATTCCTGTGTCGCTTTCATGATTTTGGTGGATGAATACTCCTCTGCAGTTTCATGACCTTGAGATGTTTCTCTTGCCACTACAATTTCTTAATCATATTATCGGTTGTCATCACACTAGCATCGGCTGTTGAGAAATGTCTACGTCCACTAATGATTCCTAGGACTTTTTGTCTGAAAAATAGAAGGGCACTTCTTGGATGACCCTTTGAATAATGTTCCTGAATAGCACACGGTAACTAGTATCATGACTAATTATGAGTTATGCCATTTACAATATCTTTTCCCTTTTAATTCCTTGAATGAGGGAATACTCTGCCAAGCCGAGAGCTTAATTTGCTTATCTTTTAGTAGCTGATCAAAGATCTTATTGGCTTTTGATATGTCAAAAGAGAAACTCGACTAGTCTTTTGGCTTGGCTTCTTCGTTTCCCCACACATGTTTTAGCATAGGACAAGTGTATGGTGAGTCTTTCAGTAGCTCGGCTGTCATGATTTCGACTCGCTCATCCTCTTCAGAGTTGACTACATCATTGATTACCAATATCATAGTTTACCTCGGCTGAACTTTGCCACTCTGGATTTCTCCTTATCCTTGATGAACTCTTCAGCCTAAATTACGTGGAAAAATAACCTTGATAGCTCTAAAAATTCCTTTAGGATGAGCTTATCCTTCAATTGTGGATTTATACGCTCGATGGCAATCCTAGCATACTCAACCTCCAGTAGAAGTGCTGAACATTTTCCTTTGATCTGCCTAAATCTTTCTAGGAAWTCGGCCTGATCCTTATTGTTCTTCTATTTCATGGCTAACAGATTCGCAATAGATACCTCTGGGATAGGCCCATAGAACTTTCATGGAAGAGACCGCTCCATATCGACCCAACTGTTAACTAAATTAGGCAGTAAGCTAGCATACAAAGTGAAGGCTGCTCTAGTCAGAGAGAGGGTAAAGAGCTGTAACTTATGTAAGTTACTATTACTGACCTCCCTGCATTAGGCCGTGAATAGGCCGATGTGCTCCTTTGTCATCTTATTATCATCGCTTGAAAAAGTGGAGAACTGAGGCATTTTGTAACCTCGTGGCATGACAGTCGAATAATCTATCTATTCAAGATAGGATTTTCTATAGACTAAACGGTCATTCCAGTAATATAGCGTCCAAATTGTCTCCTTAGCATGTCGGCTACTGTATTAGTATCGACTAATGGAGGATTTGGTCAAACTCCTGGATTGGCTGGGGGTTGCCTCTCCAAAAAATATCTTTCTTGGTATTCTCGGTTAAAAAAAGGCAACCATTCCAGTACTTAGGGTAGCTAAGTCCCAAAAGTCGACATGGTCTGTCGCATATTGTAGCTTGGGTTTAGCTGGCAGGAAATTAGGTAGCATAATCTTGCCGCTCATTAGGCTGCTAGACATACTGCGCTGGTGCACAGGAAAAATTTGAAGCTTGTGGCAGAAAGGGATTATTCACTTTCCAAGTGTTGTTTGGTGTTGGTTGCCCTCAGTTGTGTATATCATGCTATGTGTGGCTGTCCACCATGTGAAGCATAACCTGTCTGCTGCAAGCCATTTCTCCATGCTACTATGAATGGATCTTAGGAAAATTGTGGCACGGATAGAGCCTAAGATTGCAAGGCTTCCAGGTTCTCCCCGGGATGGTCATTAGAATAGAGGGAAAAGCTGCTGGAATCATGTTAGGAGACGGTGGAGTTCCGCATTGCACTAACCTTAAATTTCATTGGCAGCATAGGCCTAAAAACAGTAGCAAACTATTAAACTAAATTTTGTATTAAGTCACTTATGCACTGTTCCATGGTGAATCATATGGCTGACAGAGGAGTTGGAGTCGATGATTGGTTTGCAAATGTTGATGGATCTCAACAGCTAGGAGCTATTTCTGAGAGTGGACCCCATCTTTCCAGATTCTGCCGAAGAGCACTCATCGAGCCGAACTCTGACATGTCAATAGTAGGTGTGTCATGGGTTTGGTTGGTTTGATTTCCAGCCATAATTTTACTGCCGAAACAAAGTATGATGCATACTTAACAAGTCCCATTGGGCGTGTTAATTGTGTTGGTGCACAAAAATTGCCTAGCGGATTTGGCTATCCTGGTCGTGGCATACTAACTTTTCAACACAACGAGGATTGAGTTCTAATAGCTAGCTGTGTAATCGACTCATTGAATCAGTAGCAACTTCTTTTTTGTATGTGGGGTTCTTGAGTTAGCTTTAGTAAGACCTGATAAAGTGTGGATGTAAACTATGCTAACCAAGAAAAAATGGTTGTCTATTCASTGGAGCTAAGATAACATGAAAGTGAATCCTATTAGCTGATCAGAAAGCAAACAAGTAAACATAAATTGTAAACTATCAAACGATAAAATGATACAACCAAGATAACTGAAGCTAGTCGAGTGATTATGCTGAAGGATGCCGAACAATAGAAAGATGACTTAGTTAGCTTAGGGTAAATGACTGATTATGTCGAATGGGAAAATGGTGTAGTTAATAAGAGGAAACAAGCTGTCTAATCCTATATAAGCTAGAAATCTATAAAGAAGGCCGTAAAAAAAAGCAGTAAAGAAAGCAATAAATAAAGCAAAAGAAATTGAATAAGCTAACAGATTATGCTACTAAGGTTTGAAATATTTATCATTTAAGAAAAAAAATAAGTGTTCTAATTCATAAACATTGCAGAAAAAGAATTCAAGACTTGTCTAACAAAGTAAATAAAACCAATTAACACTACAAAACTTATCATAAAGCTAGCTACTCAATGAAAACATAGATAAAGATAATTTGCTTGATTGTTGGGTTGGTTCATTCTCCTTTCTCTGTTTCATATTTTCTTATTCATAATCCAACTCTTAATGTTCCTGTCGGCTATTGGCCAAGAAAGATGGCTATCATTACACCATATCTCCTTCTTCTGTGTTATTTCATTGGCCCACATCCGCCTCAATTGGCCATTCTATTGATCGTGCCCCTTGATCCTCGATGAGGTTGTTATGGTCTTATCTRATTGTAGAGTCGATCTCCTGATTTCYCGCTATTTCTACCGATTCAGCTGACTTTTTCCTTCTGCTCATCGGTCACCTTATGATCCATTCCTTCCCTGATTTTCATTAGCCGAGTTTCTCAGCCATTTTGACTTCTTTCTCCTTCAACTCATGTCTAATTCAGTCTTGCTCGACTAGCCGTTGCTTACTGCCTTAGTTGTTGATGTCAATTGTTTTCGAGCATTAACACTATCTAAAAAAGATATTCAAGATAAATTAAATAAAATTAGACAAGAAATAAGAAATACTCTAGGATGGATACATATAGGAGCAATACAGATAATTATAAAATCAACAATTAAAGAATGATTAGATACACCACTGACCTTGCAATAATGGATAACAGCATTCAAAATAGAGAAGAAGCATTTTCAAGAAGTTTTAAAGGAAATTTACAATATAAAAAATTAAAATTTAATATTTATCTCATCTTCAAGATAAAGATTTTGATAAAACTCTAAGTCTTACACAATACTTTAAAAGAAATGAATTATTTCATCCATATAAAAGACCCTATCCGATAACATATAAGATCTCTTATGCTACATCTAACGCTCATTGCTTTGAAATAAAAGATACTCTAGAATTTTCTTATCTATTTAATGAAATAAGTCAGATATAAGCACCTAGTCTTCCTCAGATACAAGAAATAAAAAATTTACCTTTAGAACTAGATTTACAACCAAAACCATTAATAATAGATAGAATATTTCCTCGATTATTTCAAGAGCTTTTAGTAATTCGATTAAAAAATCTATTTTTCAACAATATAATTTACCTCTAATTGCAAAAGATGATTCTTTAAAAAATTATAAGATAAGTGAAGAATATTTTGATGGGTTAAAATTTTCTAAAATTAACATACTAATAGATGCAGGAGCTAATGGATATTATATTACTCATAAATTATGTCACAATCTACAAAGATATAACTCCAAGATACTCACCAATACACTAACTTTAATGGAGAAGTACATGAGATAGATAAAGCCGCAAGAACTATATTAAGATTTGGTAATGAAACAATTTCAGTAAGATGGCTCATAGAAAATGAGGGATTTAATGATACATTAGAAATAATGTTAGGAATAACATTGTTAGATAATGTACAACCTTATCAGATTACTCCATAAGGAATTAAAATAACATATAATGATAAAATTATTTATATACCGAGACGGCTAGTCCTTATAGAATATATATTCCAATTGGAATTACTTATAAAGATTATAAGGTAGAATATTTTGCATCCTATATAGATAGTGGATAACGATCATGCCTATGTAAATTTACATGTTTTCCCACAGAATATCATCAATATTTAAACCCTATAAAATGAAGAAATAATCCATCTTATTCAAGTCAATAAAGGAATTAAACAATTGATAATTATATTAGGATAATTTTTAATTAAATGTCCTCCTTTCTATGTGTATATTACAGGAACTGACATTTTACTTGAAAATACTTCTCTTCAATTATTTCACAAAGTTACTTTTGATACTATATTATATCAAATTACTTTTAAAACACCTTTTYGATATTTGATTGTAGTCAAACATCTTAAAAAGGCTTATGGTAAGACCTTTCCTATTACATCCAAACTGCGAACAGCCCAGGCGGCGGTATTACGTATAAAGAAAAATTAAATTTTCCTATAGGAACTCCCTTGTTACAATATCATTTTAAAAAGCTAGAGTCTTCCGTGGAACAGATTACTAGTAAATTAAGATTATGTTATTCAGATAATCCTTTACAAATTTGCGATAAATATCATTTAGAAGCAAAATTATMAATGATCCATAAAAATAAAATAATTAGGGTAACTCCTGTGAGATATAATCCTGAAGACCAACAGTATTTAAAAAATAGAAAAAAGAATTACTTGATTTAAAATTTATTAGACATAGTAAACCCCCAATAGTTCTCCAGCCTTTATCGTAAGAAATCATGCAGAGATAATTAGAAATAAAGCCAAGATGGTCACTAACTATAAAAATTTAATGATAATACAATATTTGATGGATATTTTCTCTCTCACAGAGAAAGTCTAATAAACTGGATTAGGGATAAAAAAGTATTTTCTAAGTTTGATTCTAAAAGTGAAATTTGGCAAATTAAAATGCATCAAGATAGTATTTCTTAAAATGCTTCTCAACTCCACAAGGCTAGTATGAATGGTTAGTTATGCCATTTGGATTAGAAAATGCTTCTTAGATATTTTAGTAGAAAATGGATAATATTTTCAAAGATTATGACTTTACCTATGTTTATGTTGATGATATATTAGTCTTATCTGATGATATTACTTCTCATTTAAAATATGTAGATATCTTTGATGATTTATGATTCAAAGGGGTTTAGCATTCTCTTAAAGAAAAGCTAAACTAACAAAATGAGATAGAATTCTTAGGCATGCAGATAGACGGAAGAGGAATAAAACTGCAGAATCATATGATAAAAAAACAAATTCAGCCTTTTCAAATAGAATACAAGATAAAAAGCAAGTATAAAGTTTTTTAGGTAGTTTCAATTATGTTTCAAATTTTATCCATAATCTAGCTCTTTTAAGAAAACATTTTCAAGAATTATAAAAAATGAATAAGATATTTGAATTCAATCCTTATCTAGAAGATCAGGTAAAGAAAATCAAAGATAAATGTACAAAATATGTRCAAAAATTCCTAAGATACAATTATCTAGAGATGATGATGATTTAATTTTAGAAACAAATGCCTCCTAGAGTTGTTCGAGTGAAATTTTAAAGAGAATATATTATAATATAAATAAATAAATGATAAGCGAAAGTTTGTGTAGATATTATTTTGGTACATTTAATGATACCCAATTTAGTTATCACATAAATGAAAAAGAATTGTTAGCCATAGTAAGAAGTTTCCAAAAACTATATTACTTTTTACTTCCTAAACTATTTTTATTAAGAACAGATAATACTCATGCAAAAACTTTTATCCAAAATAATTTACCTTCAAAATTGAGTACAAACAATTTATTAGATGGAAAACTCTTTTGTCTGAATAGTCTTTTGATATTGAAATTATTAAATCTAACAAAAATATTTTAGCAAATTTTTTGACAGGGATGGCAAAATTCATGAAGAAGATCATTGACCTATAGAAAGATTTAGAAAAGCAAGTTGTTTCTATCAAAGATAACATTTATGATATTATTGATATCTCTAATCTTCATGGAATGGCTAAAGAAGTTGCAAATATGCTCTTATCAGAATCCAAGATGATAATGCGAAGATTGGAAATTGCGAGATAGCAAATAAGATGATACAAGATTATTAGAGCAAGACCAAATTTGAAAAAATAGATAGTTCTTCTTCTACATAAGAAAAAACTATTGATCAATGTCTTGAGCAAGACAGTTCTAAAACTACTTATGAGGATGTTTAGGTAAGACCTCAAAAAGATCTAAAGATCTAAAGCGAAAAACATCTAATAGATACTTTGCTACCTGCAGAAGTATATCATAACTTAATAATGAAAGAGTGATATTCTCTTCTTAATACCGAATCTTGAAATATTGATTATTCGAGGATATATCCCAAATAAATTATTTACAAGGATCTTCTTTGAAAAAAATCAGATATTAGAATGACTTTGGAGCAGTCAATTCAATATATCTTAGTTCTCCTAATTTTTCAGAAATTGGAGCATTACCATATTAGATCAAGGAAGGCTTTCGTGATTGTTATTTTCATAACCCTAGATTATTATCAAGAAGGCGGATATCCTGCCTATCATTTCATACAACTAGGCAAAGCTGATACCTTTTTTATCCATGCTAGAGGAAAAAAGAAATAGTTTATCAAGTTTAATGATAAATATATTCATTACATAAGAGCTATTGAACTTGAAGCTGGTTTACAAAGAACGGAAGCCAGCTTCAAAAAAACAAAAATTTTGCACGTATGGAGGAGAGAAAATACACTCCTCAGTAATGATTTCACTTGCAACAACTCCCGTAATGCATAATTAATTGGCTACTAAAATCAAATTCATCGATAAAGGAATAATCAAGTTCAATCCGTAGGCTCAAGTTGAATTATATCAATTCAGGCAACACATCAAGAATACATGGCCAGTGTATTCTCCATAAAAAAAAGAAAGAAAAGAAAAAGAATATACACTTGTTCAACATAATGTTTGTTCAGATAGTGACTAATAAAACACCACCATCGTCCATAGTTAGACAAAGAATAAGCTGACAACAAAAAGGATGAACTAAATATTAATATGGCGACACGAAGCACTATGAAGCAATAGTAGATATAACAATACCAAAGTTTATGATAAGAAAAAGCCAAAAAAAGGCGTTACAGCGGTCCAAGATAATTATATAAAGATTAGTTTAGAAAATTTCAAGTTTTGATTTTAGTTCCGACAACTAGTATATTTAGTAGTAAGGTAGTTTGAGGAAGGCATCGAATAGCATCAAGGTCTTATCTCTCCTTATTAAATCTCCGTAATATATCTCTGAAGATATAAAAGTTTATTTTTCTAAATATTCTTTCTAGACTTAGGAAATTTTTCTTTGTTTCTTACAAAATATATATATATATATATATATTCTACAATAATTTTTTCTTTGTTTCTTACAAAAAGATAGTCTATATTGTTTGCTATCTTTAAGACCTTATGCCTGGAGATAGAAAATAAAATCAAGTAGTGCTGAGTATCCTGAAGTGACAACAAGGGAAGTTACTTGAGCATATCAGGTTGAGGCTGGAACGTCCGTTAAAAGTCTTGTCAGATACCGGTAATATATTGCTCAAAGCTGTTAAAAAGGTATGGAAGCATATTGGACCCTTTATTTTGTAATTGAGATAGAAATATTTTGATATGTCTTGTCTAGATATTTAGACTACTCAAATAATACTCTCTTCAAAATGATAAATATTTGAATAGTTATCTTACCCAATTTTTTTTAGTTATTTTAAAGATTGAAGAAACTTTTGTGATTTTGAACCAAACGTTTTTCCCAAGTATTGTCATATATTGGTCAAAAGCGGTTGAAAAGGTGCAACAACATGTTGGACCATTTCTTTTGTAATTCAGATAGAAAATATTTTGTTATGTCTTGTCTAGATATTTAGACTACTCAAATAGTACTCTCTTCAAAATGATAAATATTTGGATAGTTATCTTACCGAATTCTTTTTTAATTATTATGACATATATATTTGGATAGTTTTTGAGGATATACTTTTTGAATCCTGAGGAGGTTGTTGTGTTTGCTAATTGTGGGAGTGAAAATTGCCTGTTTGATACCTTGCATATACTTGTTGAAAAACTAGGAAATGATCACTACGATGAATATTAGAAATATATATTGGATTTATATGTTGTTTTAGAAAGCTAAGGTACATGACCATAATTCACTGGCATTAAGATCATCTTTATTCAGCTATTTCTTGGACTACCTATGTATACTGCTTGGAATGATGACTATTATATTTGTGGTCATATGAAAACTAAAAAGGGGAGATTGTAAGAAGATATGTTTTAGAGTAATTTCATATGAACAACATGTCAGCGTGTAATATAACGATTCATTTATGATCTATTTCTGAGTAGTTAAATTAGATATATAAGAATACAAGTTTAAGTTTTGAACGACCTTAAGTTATTCTTGTATGAAGAGTCCTTATCTCCTTCTAACTTTCATTTTGGAGGCCCTATCTTTATGTACTTTATCTAAATCTATATTATTATGTTATATATCATTTGGTGTTGCGTGAATGCTTGATTAATAAAAGTACGTAGAACTAAACAGGCAAATAAGCTAGATAGAGAGCAATATTTTCTTGGAGATATACTTAGTAATCTTTACTCAATATTGATCCTTATTTATGCCTGGTTGTTACCTTATTTTTAATTTAACTGTATTCATTCTCTTGAGCAAATTTAGGAGGCTTTTTGAAAGGATTTCCAGCAACAAGAAGAGAAGGTTGTTCCAATATCTCCATGAACAATAATCGTACAATGGCTACAAGATTCAATTTAGAAAGGAGTTTTTAATTTGAACGATCTATATTTAAGTTCCTTGCAAACTCTGTGATATAGTGAATTATTTTTTACGCCAAGACATGATTCTATGTATGTAGGCATTTAAGCCGAATCATGTTAAATTGTGCATTATCTTCATTGCTGTTTTATTATCTTGATTGTTTTCTCAAGTTATCATTAACTCAAACCATTGAATCAACTAATTAATTAGAATATAAATAAACACATACCGATGTATTATAAATGCTATTCTCCTATCTTATGATATGCATTTTAGATTTATGAACGTATTAACTAAAATGTGTTAATTTTTTGTGAGCACAACAATTTATTCTAATTTTATTTAACTTGCAATCAAATAATAATTATTTAAAGATTAAATATTTAATTTGTAATTAAAAATGCGAGAACGTAATATTTAAGTAGTTCGTCTAAAAATGATTGAAAGATATTGCTAATCAAGTGGTTGTCACAATATTTATGAGCGAATACTTCTCAAGAGATGAAGGTCTATAGTTATCAAATATTGTATTCAAGTTATAATTCATCAAAATGAATTACAACTGTTATCATACCATAATTGAAAATTTACGAATTTCTTTAAGAAAGAAAAATTAGGATTTAGGAGTGAAATAGATTTTAAGTAATTGATTTTGATGTTGGTAAATAAAAATTTAATATTTTACTTGTAGTTCAGAAAAAGAAATATATTCTTAAAATTTTTAAGATCTCCTCTAGAGAGGACAAAGAGTCTCAAGGTGAGAATCACCCCAAAGCAATTCGAATTGATTCTTGCTTAAAACAAATCTTTTATATTATTTTTTAGAAAAATTTAATTTAAATGATTTTATTAAGATAGGAGAGAATTAAAATTTATTAAACTTTTTTTATATCTAGTGCTCTTAAATAATTATGAACGAGACATTACTATTTAAATAATTGTAAATAAGATCAAACCTTGCTGTTTAAAGAATGGCGAATGAGACTTTGCTCTAAGATTAAGTGTTGATGCTGATTATACTAATATATTAGTAATAATTTTTGAACCATTAATCACTTGCTTTGTTTCAAAAAATAAAAGAAAGGGAAAATATCACTGGCTTCACCAAGTCGGTGAGGGCTGGTCGGGTCTACGGTGCATGTCCTGTCAGTTTCTTTATATTTGTATTTGTTTATGTTTTCTTAATTAAAAAAAATATCACCCTTCTATTGTTTTTGTAATAATTTTTAAAATTTTATTTTGTCTTTTCTTATCTTATATTTATAAAATTTACCTCAGAAAGAGGAAATTTAATTGCTAAATCCTAGTCCTCCTTGTATGAGCTACCTTCCCGTCTACCATCTTCCCTCTCTCTCTCTCTCTCTCTCTCTCTCTCTCTCTCTCTGTGTCAAGATACATATAATATTTGTGTATGTATAGACTATTGCAGAAGCATATCTTCTTGACATCATTGAACTGAATTGCAGAGCAGGATCAGCTGAACGCAATGGCGACTCGGTACTGGATAGTTTCACTCCCTGTCCAAAACAACTCCCCTTCTTCTCTTTGGAGTCGCCTTCAGGAGTCCATCTCCAAACACTCCTTCGATACCCCACTACACAGAGTAATAAATTTTCAATTCAGTTTAATCTGTGCTTTTGATGTTTATTTTGACTGATATCTGTAATGTGCATGTATATAGATCTATTATTGGGAGTTTAATTTTCTGGATCACAGGACGAACCTAACTGAATCAAATTGAAACTTTTATGTAGTTCAATATTCCTAATCTTCGTGTGGGAACTCTTGACTCGCTCTTAGCTCTCAGTGATGATCTTTTGAAGGTGATCTTGTTTCTTTCTTTTTCTTTTTAAATCCCTGAAAGCAAAACTTTGACATATTATGATAGAGAAGGATGGAAGTGGGATTAATTTGATTTGTGAAATTATTAAATTTGGCAGTCGAACAGCTTCATTGAAGGAGTGTCCCAGAAGATAAGACGTCAGATCGAGGAATTGGAGAGAGTTTCGGGTGTAGTCAGTAGCTCTCTTACGGTCGATGGGGTTCCTGTTGATTCATATCTCACTAGGTAGTTTCGGGATCCATTTATAGTAACCTTTTTGTGGTTTTGTTCTTAAAGTTTGGATTTTTACTTTCTGTCGTTGTTTGTCTATTTGGTAGGTTTGTATGGGATGAAGCAAAGTATCCAACTATGTCACCCCTTAGAGAGATAGTGGACGGAATTCACACTCAAATTGCCAAGATTGAAGATGACCTTAAGGTATCCTCTATAATATGTTTCTATGTATACTGTGGTCAGAGACTTGAACCAATAACAAAAGGCAGAGTGAAAAGAGCGTGCTCAGCAGATTTATATTCAAGTTGCTTTCTTGCATGAGTTACAAAATGGAAAGGTTTTGTTCGATTCGACTTTGGTATATTCTGAATTTTCTCTCTTCTGAAGTAAAAGGTCAAGAGAAACATGATGCTTTCGGTCTAATATTATCTATGTACATTGACAAGCTAATTTTGTAGTTTAACAGTTTGAACTTGTCTGAATTAGCATGGGCCATTCAATTAGTGGTACATGTTACCTGCCTGTGAGATACCTGATGTCCCTAAACTCCCCCAGGTTAATGGAACTTAACTCCTTTCATTCTTGGAAATTTTACAAAAACTTAAAATGTAATGAATGTTTCCATATTCTTCCTGCTCAATGAAAGGATGGTACTTTCGTATCCTTAAATACAAGACATTGAGATTCCAAATAACTTGCTTGGTTTTTGGTAGATCTATATGCAACAGATGTGTGCTTAGCACTATAAGACATGCAGTTTTGGTTTCTTTTCTTCTCATGAAATTTGTTGCAACCCTTCAGTCCTTCATCACATAGATCAAGTGTATTAACATCTAGCTAGATGTTCATACCCGAATTATGTTATGTTTTGAAAAGATAAAATAATTTATAATCCATTATACTGGATATTATTTTTTATCCTGTTAAACCAGTTTGTTTTTTCCTTTCTTTCTTTTTCCAGATCAAAAGATCATTTGTTAGACAGTACGTAATAGTGTCTCTTTTTTTCCTTTTGTCCTTTTCTCCTGTCTAATCTGCCTTATTAAGTATATGGCACGTATTTTGAAATTCTTCTGTTCCCTCCTTGATATATTAGTAGCTTATAGAAGAAACAAGTTTGAAAAATTATACTTTTAGTAATCTTCATAGTTTTCTTGGTTATCTTATCTTGTTAGTATTTCTCTTAGCTAGTTAGGAGTCATTGCAATGCAGGCTTTCTGCGGTTGGAATCCTAGGTCGTTTACTAAAGTTGACAAGTTGTAAAACTAATGTATTGAGAGTTTCAGTTTGGCCTTTAAAGATACCTGATTCCTTGTGTAGTTAGGAATATTATCAGGATATTCTGGTTCCTGTACATAGTGCAAAAGCTGAAATGTAATTGTTAGTGTTAGATGCAACCTTTTGCCTTATTGTTGGCTGATATTGATGTGCTCCAATCTAATTCATTGTGGTCAAACCCTTATTGAGTAGGTTATTTGTACTCTTGTTTCTTTCTGCTGTCCATATTTGCTGAATAGCTGCCACCTTCTGAATTGTGGTGTAATCTGTAAAAGTTAATTTTCTTTGATTTTTCATGTTAATCKWCCTCTGGTTTTCTATGGTAGGTTCGTATTGCTGAGTACAATAATGTGCGTAGTCAACTGAATGCTATTAACAGAAAGCAAGCTGGAAGGTATTACTTTTATATCAATAAACTTGTAACAAGATGTCGAGTGAAGTTTTGCTTTGTCAGCTGTCCCAAAAACGACATACATTAGCATATCGCTGAATTTGATGTAAAGCATAATCTTTTCAGCTTAGCAGTGCGTGATCTGTCCAATTTGGTGAAGCCTGAGGACATTATCACTTCAGAACACTTGACAACTTTGCTTGCTATTGTTCCTAAATATTCACAAAAGGATTGGCTAGCAAGTTATGAGACACTCACAACCTATGTGGTACGTACGCTTATTGGAATTATCTTATCATGCTGTTTTGTTATTGATATTTTCCCTGCAAAATATTCTGTGCGGTTGGTAGTCTGCTGCTGTAACATAGTATATTTGCCGGAAATTTTGTTTTCATTGTTATGCGACATGTTGATGATGCGTACTTACACATACAGTTGCTTAAAAAATTGGAAGTTGAGACCTTGCTTGCTAAGTGGTTGATTGCAGATCATGCATATGTGGTGGATTATATGTTTCTTGCATTCTTTCTGTCAGCTTTCCTGTATATTGCTCCAACTTTTTATTTAACTAATAATGGTTAGGTTCCAAGATCGTCTAAGAAGCTATATGAGGACAATGAATATGCTCTTTATACAGTGGTTTTATTCAATCGTGATGCTGACAATTTTAGAACGAAAGCACGTGAAAGAAGTTATCAAGTGAGTTTTCCATTCTTTAATATTCTGTACTGCATAATATCCTGCTGGATTGATCAGTCTGCTAGAAAGCCTCATCTCATGGAGCGTCTTATCTCTAACGATGATCAGATTCGTGAGTTTGAATATAATCCAGAAACACAAGAGAGCCGGAAGCAGGAGCAGGAAAAACTGATGCAAGATCAGGAAAGATTCAGAAGCACTCTTCTTCAGTGGTGCTATACCAGTTATGGGGAGGTAAATTGCTTCATGGCAGACTATTGCATTCTGCTATTATGATTAGCTACATATTGAATGTTTTGTGACTGTCAAAATACGAACTTGATCTTTCAAACTACATATTTTTCCGTGGCATTGATCACTTTGCTGCTTAAATTTCAAATCAATCAAGGGATAGACTTAAGATCTATACTGCAACATTTCTTAGTGCTGTTAGTCATCTGACTGATGCAATCTTATTGGCAGTTGGAAAGTTTCTATTGGTATTTTCAAAATTATATATGTCAAAATGTTAAGAATGAAAAAGAAAATGTGGACTCTATATTTCAGGATCTTTTTTTTTTTTTCCCCCCATTGAAAAATAAGTTCAGGCTAAAATATTGGTTATTAATTTAATTTGCCTAATGATGTCACTTAAGATCCCTTAAATTTGGTTCCAATGTTGCTTTCCTAATTTTTGGGGTTTGGCCTAGATGAGATGTAGTGCATTCTGGCTCCTCTGTAATTTGTTGTTTTTAAAAATCTTTTATTTGTAAATGTCAAAAATAAAACCATCCTTAGCATCAAAATTTATGCCAAACCTTTAGATTTATTAAAAAATTGGCATCCTATGGATACTAAGATGCTTTTCTCACTAGAAAATGGAAAACAATTGGCTTTTAGTATTTCACAATTGATCAAGATGATGCATTAGTTTGATAAATCGTGTGCTGTCAACATGCCATGCATGTAAGTTGATCAAGGTTAGGTCAGTGGTTATGTACCAGGGTGTTCTATTTTTTCCTTTGTAATTGCTAAAATTTATGGATGAAGAAGTTAAAAGAAGTATATTTGGTTTTCCTTGGTAAGTGATATGGATATGAATTTGAAGCTACTATGGGTGGATGGTGATACATTCCATTCAGGTATTTAGCACAATTAAGACTCAATTTAAAAAGTAGAAGGTGCTTCAATTAAGCTATCCGACCAATATTATATTTCGACTTTTGGAAAGCCGAAGTGGTCTATGCTTAATGAAGAAAGGATTGGCTACTATAAGTTGGCTTGCAGGTATGTGATAGCCAAAACAAAATGGGATAGTGAAAAGGAATTGAATGTTTCTGCAAAACCACTGTACAAGGAGAAAGGATACACATGCCAACCCTCATGGCAATTAGAATTTTTAAATGCACTAGGAAGAGGGGGAAGATCTCTTAGAAGTGTTGGCATATGAATGCATTTGTTGGCGTATGATAGTGGGAGTGAAGTAATGGAAGTAAATAACAAAAAATTAACGTCTGGTATACAAGCTGTAGAAACTAGAGAAATTCATAAACTATCAGTGAAGGAGGGTCAAAAAGAGGAGCACAGCTCTATTAAGGGGAACGAAATCATGGAAGAGGAGGTCTTTCTGAGTTGTTTCTGGTTCTAGCTATTCCAGTTTTGGTGTTTCTGGTCTTTTTGGTTGACTTGGTAGATATTTTTCTTCTAGATGAAAGATTAGATGACAGTACATTTGTCTATGTGTGTAATGCACAATGGTTGCGGCTCTTTTGTTCCTTTTTGGGAAATATTTACTCCTAGAAAAGTAAAAGGTAATGATTTTCATCCATTCTTTGCTGAATATATCTCTTAAGTTTTATAACTATATAACTAAAACTGAGTTAAGTGACTAAAAGGCAAGACTTGCTTACTTTTTATGCACGCATTCATAGGAAAGGGGGACTTTAGGAGTCTGCAAGTGCCCAGGGAATTTCRTCTTCTTTTTACTTTTTGGGGGGTGGAGGTGAGGGAGGGCGCACAGTTGGAGAGAATTTTCACTTGTAGGGAAAATTGTGCAAATCCTTCAAGGTATATTAACTTATCATAAGGTATCATGTGATTTTTTGTTTTTGAAATCTTTTCCTTTCCGATTCTTACTTCACATTCTTTTCGAGATCATAAGGGTTGTTCTCTTTTGCTTGCGGCTTTGGTGAAGCTGGTGAAAAGTAAACAATTACTGTTAAAGCAATTTCAAAAATTAAAACTATTCTTTATTTACAAAAGAATTGGTAATTACAACAATTCTTTTATTAGAACTTTGGTGAGCAAAAATAGCTATGAGAAATGCACCAAGGTTGGTTTTCAGGAGCATCTTTGTCAGCTATTTTTAAAGATAAAATTGGATTGGAATAATGCATGTGGAAACCTTGAGACAACTACTGACTTTAACTTGCTGAAAAAGCTTACTAGAAGCAAACAATAATGGGGCCTGTAGGCATATAATTGCTCTTTTGACAAATATCTAGATAGTTCTGATTTATTTCTTGAGAAAGTTATTAGGCATTTTTTACTGCGTTCCAAATTACTGGGGATGTAATTGCAAATTCCTTTTTTCTGTGTGGCGTGCATATATTCGCAGAGTTAGGTTGATTCAGTATCTCTTCCAATGCATCTAATCAGCTATCTGGATAGACTACTATCTGTGATAGTTCTGATTTATTTCTTGAGAAAGTTAATTAGGCATTTTTTTACTGCGTTCCAAATTACTGGGGATGTAATTGCCAAATTTCCTTTTTTCTGTGTGCGTGCATATATTCGAGAGTTAGGTTGATTCAGTATCTTCCATGCATCTAATCAGCTATCTGGATAGACTACTATCTGTAGTTAATAGACACCATAAAGCACATTGGACCACTGAGTTCTTAGAGCACTGGAAATAGTAGTGCTGCTCATATTTGCATCTGCTGAATTGATTACCAAGAGTTTTGCCCATGTCTTTCAAAATGGTTTGAGTATACAAATGGACAATGCTCCTAACGTGTGTCCTCTTTTATGAGTCCTTTTCTTGTGTGCTTTTTGAAATGTCTTAGAAAATGGTGTTAGTATGTGCATATTTGTTAAAGTTTCTGGCTAATAAATTTAAAAATATTCAGAGAATCTTGAGGATTATGAAGATCCTCTGATTTTTTKTCCTTAAGGTGGCTGCTTTAGTTTAATATCTCACCTCAAGCTTCACTCTTTGCTCTTGCCAACGTGTTATTCCATGCTATAATTGGTTATTCAACTTTGACATACGTACTATTGCTATGTTTGAGCTGCAGGTTTTTAGCTCCTGGATGCATTTCTGTGCTGTACGTATTTTTGCTGAGAGCATTCTGAGATATGGTCTCCCACCTTCTTTCTTGGTAAGGGAACTCTGGTCTTGGCCCTCCTATCGTTTCCTCCTGACCTACTTTTCTTCCTTTTCCTTTGGGTTCTAGTTGGTTAAATATTTTGACTTATATATTGTTTCAAAATTGACGTTTCAGTCTTTTGTATTGTCACCCTCGGTGAAAGGTGAGAAGAAAGTTCGATCCATATTAGAGGGATTATGCGATAGTTCAAACAGGTATCAGTAATATCTTCATTTTTTGTTTTCTATTTTCAGATTTATTTTTATTTTAGTGCATCTTCAGTAATTGCTTCTTTAGATAGTAGCTTCAGTCACTATTACTGCAAAAAAGAGACATTTATATAGCGCCTTGTATCGAAGTCCATTTCATCTAAAAGGGGAAAAATGGATGTCTTTACTATATATCACTTGTAGAAACTTTTAACAAGTTCTCTTTCTTTCTTCTGCCTTTTCCTTGGCATATATGTTCATGGTCATGTACTATGTACAACCTAAGCATTTAAAAGCATAATTTGAATAGAAAGTTCCAAACTGAGCTTCCTGATATAAAAGATGAAAAGGGAAACAATATTGCGAAATACACATTCAACTGCTTAATATATTAGGTMATACATGATTGGCCTAGTCTATTTATTCCCTCTTGGGGCTGAAATTCTTATAGACTTCTTTCAGTTTATTTCCTCCGCAAGCAAAAGAATTGGTGTTAGCATGACCTAATAATATGAGTTCTCTATCTTACTTTTGAGTGATGGAATACGTGATTCTTTTTTCTATCTCCAACTACAGCACATACTGGAAAACTGAGGACGAAGGACCAGTGAGTGGTTTTGGAGGTGAAGCAGATACACATCCTTACGTATCTTTCACCATCAATCTGATATGAGCTACGGCGTTCACTTGGCAATCAATTTCGAAAACCTTATTTGATTCCATTGGCATTTGATAATAAAGGACAGGTTCTGCGCATGTATATTGGAGTAGATTATCCAGTTCCTGTTTGTTGCTCTATTTCTTACTGTAAAACAATTTCTTTGCATTGGTTATCTTTTAAATATCTTCACCAGTATTTATATATTTGTATTATATGGCCTTTTCTGACTGTTAGATTGGAGCTATGCAATCTGTATGAGAAATCAAAGTTTGTAAAACRTAATTCTTTTGGATTCCTTAAACTTGAAAAGCGTTTACACCGTATTTGATGGTCTGTTTGATGAATGCAATGGATTCAAGAACTCAAGTTATTTATTATTCCTTTGGCAATTGTCATTCAAAAGCTTCATCATTCCATTCAAAAGTTGATCAGAGACCACTAAAAATTGTGCTTCGAATGCATCCTTGTACCCTGACGAGTTCTAGGATCTTCGGATACTTTTATAATTATATAAATAACAATATTATACGTGTTTCATCTAAATCTTTGAGACATAAGGATTGGAAAACTGTGGTCGTGGCTAATTGAACTTGATCGGGCATGCACCATCACCTATAGAATCATGAAAGAGCACTTAACTTCGGCACCTTCAGCCAAGGACGGGGCACTCAAGTGTATGCACCCCGTGCTTTGGGCCAAACTTCTATGAAGAATTTCGTTAATTTGTTTATATTTTAAGTTAAAAGGAGACGATTGTTTGAAAGAGTTAAATAGAAAGAATATTGACATATGATATTAGAGAATGGTGTAATAGAAATGACATACAAGATTTGTAGTCAATCATTTTAGRTTGGTAAAAGGATTTCAMCAATTGAAAAAGATGGTTTTTTTTTTTCTTTTAAATCTCAAATTTCAGATTAAATGACGAAATTAAGAAAATGGTGAAGGAATAAAAATTTCTTCCATTTTCTCAAACTAAATATAAAACCCAAATTTAACTTAGTAATTGAAAATAGCTAAACTATTTGATGGATAATGCATTGTTAAACATATTATAACTAATTAATTAGTTAATATTAGTATGAATCAATAAGTAATATTTGTGTTAGAAATTAATTTGTTCATTTCTTTTATTATATAACCAAATAATAAAAATAATCTTTCGCTCTCTACTCTCTCCAAAATTTTCTTGCTCGGAGTCGGAGCTCTCTCTTCGAGTTCGAAGGCTTGGGAAGCACGCTGCTTCAGCTCTGTAGCCRGCCAAGGAATCCAGGTAATCGAGGTAAAATTTCGTTAAAGCAGTTTAGAACTAGTGTGCTTGTTTCAGTTATCGCTTGATTAGGCAAGTACACTTGTATTACAGATATTCTTATTAGGAATTTTATAGTGCTTTAAATAGGGAAAAAATTTCAATCTTTCGTTGTAATAGATAGAGGGACATTCTGTTGCACTTGGTTTCGTTATATATATAATCTTCCTTTTTCTGTTTTTCTTCTGGTTTGATTTCCATTCTTTCTCCGCATTTCCACCTTGAGAATTCAGTATTGTTGCTGTAGTGGCTTATAGTTGTACCTGGTATTATGTTTTCATTAGATATTCTCAAGAAGCGAAATCTTGGCATTCAGGTAAGTAATTTCTGTTGTTTGGATAAAATATATTAAGAGGACTTTTATTTTACCTTTTTAACAATAAATTCAAGGATTTCTCTTTTGTTTCATATATTATCTTGGTCCTTTTTAGCAGTTTTAATTATTATTATTATTATATTTTTTTTGGGTATTATTGACTCTGCTCACTAAGGAGGTCCTATAAACTTCTATTCTCAGCTGGCTGAAATTGGTTAACATAGATGGGGAACATGTATTAACCTACTGACTTGACTGGCTATGGTTAGTATTAGTTTGGTTGTGTTACATAGGAGTCGAAGAGAGTTTTATGATCCTCATCAATTTACTTGCTTAGTGCATGAAAAGTGCTTCAGTATTTTGTCAATGTTTGCTGCATCTTTTCTGGGTCCAATTTTTGGAAAACATCGTTTCTTAATTAGACACGAAAGAGTTGGATAGGTTAGTAATTTACCAGTATTATTATTTTGGTATTGAGTAGCCTATATGACCTCCTGGCTGAGAAGGTACAGGGATGCATGGAAAGTGGTCATGGGCTAGTATGAAATAGGAGTTTAACCATACAGGAAGAATCTTATGGTGAAAGGATTTTTCTATTTGGTAGTTAAAGATCACCATGTAGAAAATTAGAGAGGCTGGTGTTGTTTATCTAAGAAGAATCTGGAGGGGTTTGATTCATATAGTTAGTTCTGCATTGTGAGATTTCAATTGCTGTGGTCAAGTCTGAGACTGTTCAGCTGTTACAAAGCTGTTGGAGATGGACAGTAATAAGCAGGGGGAAAAAGGAAGCTTGAGAAACTTGCACCTCAGGCCATTAATGAATCTGTGGACTGATGATTGAGGAGCTTTTGGAGATCTCATATGGAATACATTTTGTTTCTGATGCATTTTTGGTCTAGAGAACTCATTGCCAGTTGGATACATATCTCTCCAAACCCCATCCATGGTTTCCCTCATTTTCTCATATCTCTCCCTCCAATTTTACCTTGTCACATCACATTTTAACTTGTCACTTCAGTGTTCATAAAAAGCAGAAGTAATAATCATTTCAATTGATTTGCAAAATATTTCGTCCATTTAAATAAGCAAGCAATCAATTAATAATACAATTTTGAACAACAAAAATGATTTCTATTAATAAAGCAAGAAGACTTCTTAAACAAACCTAAACAAAAGAGTGATATTTGAGCGTTCTAATATTGAAAAGYATAAGTCAAGATCATAGTTATAATGGCAGATTTATAATCTGAAGGAGGAAATGAAGTTAATCGAGAAAGATATTTTCGATATAGGAGTCAATATCAAAAAAGAAATTTACCGTGTCGGAGAAGAAATTAACTGTGTTGATGAAGAGAAGAAGAAGAATTTGGAGGTGAATATGTAAAGCAACCACATGTAGGAATGTACTATGATAGCATGATATGTATGCTATGTATCTTGCATATGGTCGAAGTAGAGGATTTAGTGTATTCGAGAACTCTGCTTCAAAAGGCGATGTCGGTGTTAGAAGATATCAAACAATATGTTGTGATAGGCTAGGAAGTACACTGCGAAAACTAATTACAAAAAAGATTAATTGCCCTGCAAGATTAAAGTACAAAAGTATCGGAAAATGGATTGTGAAAAGTGACCAAGTTTGAAGATCACCATAACCATGACTTGGAACCAATTATGTCTGGCTTCATGTATGGTCACAGATGTTTAACCCGGAATACAAAAAGGAGACTCGAAACAAATGATATAGCAGGATTAAGGCTAAGAAAGTGTATAAGATCGTTTAGAAGTTTAGGCTAAAGGACGGGATAAATTGAATTGTTTGCCGACGGATTGTTGAAACTGCAATGACAGGACTAGGAGGTTGCGACTTTTTAATGGTAATGCCGATTACATGAATTGAATGTTCTTGAGAATGCAACAGAAATCGAGTGATTTCTTTCCTATGATTCACACAGATGAAGATGAAAGGCTAGATTGTGTATGGGTACATGCTACTAGTAAAGCAGCCTATGTAGAGTTCTTTGATGTGGTAATTGCTGATTCAACCTACCTCTAAATATCCATTTATTAGTATTATTGGAAGAAATTATCATGGTCAGTCCATTTTGTTCAGGTTATGCACTAGTTTCTCATGAAGTCACTGAAACATACATATATTTTTTTGGCACTTGGTTTGCGATAATGGGGTTCGAGCTTCCAATGCCAAATGATCAGTGTGAATCCATGGGAAATGCAATTAGAGAACTCATGCCAAATATAATTCAGAGGTATTGTATTTGGCATATTCTTTGTAAAGTTCTAGATATGTTTTAGGAGGGTCAGAGAATTTATCAAGGCAAGGAATGAGTTTAAAAATGTTATATTTGATAGCSTATCAAAATCAATGTTTGAGAAAAATTGGAATGAGTTCGTCGGTAAGTATGGTCTAGAGTCTCTTGAATGGTTGTGTAAGCTTTTTAGTGAGAGAGAACTTTGAGTTTCTGGGTATTTAAATCATATTTTTTGGGTTTTTGGATATTTAAATCATATTGTTTGGGCCGGGATGCTTTCGACATAAAGAAATGAAAGCATGCATGCTTTCTTTGATGATTATGTTCATTCTGGGAGCACATTTAGACAATTATTGAGCAATATGATATAGCTATTTAGAGTAAGGTTGAGAAAAAATCTTTTATTGATTTTGGGTCTCGAAATAATATAGTCGTGTGTTTAACCTCTATGAATAGGAGAGAATTTCTAATTTCAGGAGGCATACAGAAATGCTATATTCGAAAAATTTCAGAACGAAATCRAATAGATGTTGTATTGTCACGTAAGTGAATGAAGTGATTTAGATGAGATTCAAAATTGTGATGAATTTATAGAGGAAGGATTTGAGAAGCTTAAAGTTCTTGARAAAGCTTTGGTGAATGATTGGTATGTCAAAGTGTATGTTTACACCGTCCTCTACATGCAAAAAGGACGTTTATTGAAATGCAATTGCAGGACGTTTGAATCAAGAGGTATATTGTGTGCTCATATTCTGATGGTTGTTTCACGCAAGGGCATAAGTAAAATCTTTGAAAGGTTCTTTCTACRAAGATGAAGGAAAGACGTAATTCAGAAGCGTAGCCGGATTCTCTTYGATGGGGGATACCCTATGAGAAGTAGATATACTGAAAATATCTTCAACGAAGCTGCTGACATTGCTTTGTCTAGCAATGGAAGGAAAGAAAGCTTGAAACAAATTCTGGAAGGATCCAAGTAGGAGCTTCACAACACCAATTATCCGGAAAACATCCAAGCAAATGAGGKGGAAACGGATGTAGCAGTAACCAGGGAGGTGTGCAAATCTGCGCGTCATTGCTATGAGGAACACCAAGGTGCAACATGTTGAGATCAAATGCAGAATGTGGTCGGAGGATCACTAGAAGGAGCGGTGATGGATCCTATTCCCAGCAATGGTACAATCGAAGAGGCTCGAGGAGAGCTGGTAATTCGAAGATGCAGCCTAGCTTTGACCAACATGTACGATTTATTTACTGGAAAAATTATTCTCAAATAGAAYTATGTTAAGATTACTTTTGATTAACTAATATGGTGCTTTATTGTGGACGGACATTGCGATCTAATGGTGCAGTACATATTGACCTCCCAACTGATGAGGTGATGGTGCAAGAAACTAGAGTATGGAACTTTGATCTAAACGTATGACTCGAAGAGGAAGGAATGCTTTGAGAGTTTCTTGATTTTTAGTTTGTTGTTTGAGTCATTTTAGCATTAATTAAACTTGTATTTATTTTAGAATGGCTAAGAGTATTGTACTATAATTAAGCGTTATATTTTTCTTCCCCATGTGCTTCGAACTTTTATTTTGTGTATAGATTTGTTGAACTGAGTGCATTATGAAATTTCAGCTTCTATACTCGATTGAAATTGCCACTTGAGGCTTCCTGATTGTAGCCGTGGTTTGACGTTCTTAAAAATTATTTATCGTCTTTAATTTTCTTTGCCCTTTGTGTTATACTCTTTGAATTACTATGATAAGTAAAAGAACAATAATATTATTGCAAGGGGTTGTTGGATTATGGACCCCATATACAATTCTTCACGTTGGTATGATGTTGTCTATTTATTTTTGGACTTTACCCAAAAGGTCATTGAACCAAAAAAGAGACCAGCCTTACTTCTAGCCGATGTGGGACTTGGTTCACCAACTTAAGAGGGGTTTGACTCCTTATTAGCATCATTAGCAAATGAAAAATGTTGGGGAAGGGAGAATAATGTTTCCTACTAAAACACTAGTAGCAAACCACAAACTCCAAGCTTTAGCTAGAGCTTCCATGGAAGATTCTAAGAGGAAGATGATCGAGCTATCCACACGGTGTCTCACAGTTTTTTTGTCATCCAGAAACTCACACAGAGCCCTCCTTTAACTGCCACCAAGTAACCTTCATGTAGACACTGTGAACTGCCACCAAGTAACCCACGCAGCGATACACCACGAGAAAATTACTGCACGTTTTGTTCACACTCTCCCACTCTTTCTTCTCTCTCTATCTCGCGGACACAAAAAACAAAAGGTACTCAACAATTGAGAAATTGCATTCAAATCATTATATGTTGAGTTAAATGAGCCAATGAAGACTTGAGCAATCTGAAATTGAGGCTTAATTTTATTGTTGAAATTTAATATTAGCTTCATTGACTGAAATGTCACCTTTCATTTTGAAATTTGTTACCATTAAACAAACTTAACTCCTGATATATTATTACAGTTTATTGAAGTATGAGTTAGGATTAAGGGTTTCGGTAAAGGGTTTTTTGTGCTTCGGTAAAAGGTCTTTTGTTTATGGGTTTAGGTAAAAGGTTTAGGTTTAGGGTTTGGATTTGGGGTTTAGAGTTTGATATTTATAGGTTTMGGATTGAGATTTTAGGTTTTGGGTAACAATTGATAAATTGAATTAAAACATAAAATATTAATTTTTCTTGATTTTTTCTTTATGAATTTTTTTCTATTTCTATATACAAAATATAAAATAAAAAGACAAGACAAGAAAATGTGACAAATTTCTATAATAAAGGAAYGAACCCAAACATTCAATACAATTAACCATATTCATAATAAAATAAATAAAAATATTAGCGAATAGATCATTTAAAAAAAAAAACAAAACTTCCATAGTGCACCTGCATGGGAAAAATAATTTTCTAAAATACTACCAAAATCAATAGAGCAGCTACCCGAGAACAACCATCAAAGAAATGACACTCTTAGATTAATGTAACAATTGGTCTAAGGAAGTTCAAAAATTTCTTTGATAGTTTGAAGGATTTTAGAGAGATGAAATATTATTTTGGTAGACTAAATTTGTTTTATTTTCCATCGGTCAGTAAATTAAAAATATTGATATATGTAATTTCATCTCTATAAGTAGCACTCTTGTGTAATCTGATAAAGTAAGAGAGGTGAATAAAATTAGCTATTGATCTCCAACATTCTTTGACATATTCCCCAACATATTTGGTATTGGAGCATCCATGCACAATTAGAACGACTTGAATGAACCCCACATTTCTTGCACACGTTCCATCCTTAGCAGAGTCTCATTTGGATGGAACAAAGTTATCATTTTCCTCAGCAACGTCTTCATCATCRTCGTCGCATTTGTCCTCTTTGTCAATATCATCTTCTTCAAAGCAGTCAAATTCATTGTCAGAGGATGATGGATCAAATTCTTCACAACGAGGTACTTCAATGTTTTGGTGCAGTCAAAACCATAATGTATGACTTTGAATGTCGTCTTCTTGACCAGCCATAGGTCAAGGAGACGACATTCAAAGTGACACAATATGGTCAGTAAATGACAAATATTGATCTATGTAATTTCATCTCTATAAGTAGAACTCATGTGTAATCCGATGAAGTAAGAGAGATGAAGAATAAAATTAGCCTTTATACAACTATAAAGAAAATGATTGGCATCTCAATTAGAGACACAAAGTGGTGTGTCTCAATAGTGATATTTTTGTCTTTTCACGTTGAATAGTGATGTACAATTGGCTATTGATCTCCAACATTCTTTGGCATATTCATTCCCCTCCATTTCCTATAGAAGAAAAACACACTCATGAATTTTCTTGAATTTAAAAGATAAAAAAATATTAAAACTTCTCCCAAAATAGTTATAATCTCTTCTATGACCAATACACAGGAAATATCCATACGCATCAACGCCATACACTGCATATATTGAACATTGTTACGGTTAGAGGAAGAAATAYAACGAAATGACAAGTTACTGGTCTAGAAATCTAGGTACTTCTTCCACAGCTTTAACATTGATCACGGAAGATAGATAAACACTATGACCGAACTTAAATATGAACTTTCAGTACTTGAATTTTATCATTTGCAATTTTTGCAAGATTAGGACCTAAAGGCGAAAGAGCCAAAAAGGAAATATGGTGTGAAGAATAGAGGGCGTGAGGAAGAAGATGACTTAAATGAAAGATGATTATGACTTACATTGGGTTTCATTGTGTTTTATTAATTTCTTGATTACTTTCCATTAGGGGGGTAAAACATTAGTACATGATACAAGACTTATGACGTCACATCTTGTAGGGTTTCATGATTTGTGAAGTAGAATTTCACATTAGGGTTTGATGATTATCACATATGAGATATGTTTAGGATTAGTGTSAGTTTCTTTGAGGTGTTATGATGTGTCATAATTAACATGAGTTAGTAGGGATAGCTTTAGGGTGTCATGAGTTTGTAGGGATTGATTTAGTGTGGGATTATTATCATAATTTAGGGGGAAATTCAACTTTTGATAATCTATGAAGGGAAATTTACTTAAAATTATTCATAATTGAAACAAATATATATAATTTTGATTAATATAATTATAGAACTACTAAGATAATAGTGGAAGTGAGGAAAAAGATGACTTAAAAGAAAGATATTTATGACTTACATAATTATAACATTGGTTTTTATTAGTATTAAACGAATTTAACTCCTAATATATTATTACAATTTATTAAAGTATGGTTTAGGGTTAAAGGTTTCGTTAGAAGGTTTAGAGCTTACGAATTGGTTTTGATTTAGGGATTATGGATTAAGATTTAGGTTTTGAATGGTTTTGGGACTGAGGTTTTGGTTTTCGGGTAACAATTGATAAGCTGAATTAAAAACTTCATTTCGGGTTTTCCTAATTTTTTCTTCATGAATTTTTTTCCTATGTCTCTATACAAAAGAAATAAAAAGATAATACATAAATTATGAGAAAATTTATATAAAAAGGAACGAAAATTTATATTTAATACAATTAACCATATACATAATAAAACAACCAAAAATATTAGATTACAAATATAATAAAATCTCTATAGATTATTCAAAAACAATAAAACTTCTATAGTGCAGCTATACAGGAAAAAAAGATTCTAGAATATAACCAAAATCAATAGAGCCGCTACCCGAGAACAACCATCAAAGAAATGGCACTATTAGTGAGCTTGTAACGAGCGGTCTAAGGAAGTTTAAAAGATTTGCTTTGATAGTTTGAAGAATTTTAGGGAGATGAAATGTTACTTTGTTAGACAAAATCTGTTTTATTTTCCATAGGTCAGTAAATGACAAATATTGATCTATATAATTTCATCTCTATAATAGAGCCATATATAATCTGATAAAGTAAGATAGATGAATACTTGGAAGGAAAATGATTGGCGTCTCAATTAGAGACACAAATAGTGTGTCTGAATAGGAATATTTTTGTCTTTATATAGTGGATAATGATGTACAATTAGCTGTTGATCTCCAACATTCTTTGGCATATTCGTTCCCCAACAGGTAGGATCCATTTCCTACAAGAGAAAAAATAAACTCATGAATACAATCACTAGTTCATTATACTAATTGGAATTTTGAGCTTAGGGTTTATGGTGGCTAGCTGGCTATCCTATTAAGAAAAAAGTGATACGCCTTTATGAAGTAAGGGATGAAACACCACCTCTAATAATATCATTCCTGCATAAAGAAAGCATYACACATTATAGAAACTGAACTAAATGCCATCTAATATCGTTTTGATGAACATACACTTAGTTCAGGACATCAATTTCAAATGAACATATATTTTCTATCAATCTAAACTACCATAATTAGCAAAATAAAAAAATCCCATAAGAGACGGAAAAGATCCATTTTTACAGCATGAAAACGCGCACTTAAAAGATCACAAAAKATTACAACTTCAACCAAAATAGTTATATAGTAGGCCTCTTCTATYACCAACACATAGGAATATCCATACSTATAATCACTAAACACTGCATACTGTAAAGGTTGATGGATGGGATATTGCGAAATGACAAGAGTCACAACACTAGAAATCTCGGTATTTTGTCAAYAGCCTTTACATTGGTTGTGGAGAATATATACAGACCACGGTTGAACTTAACTATAGACTTTCGGTGTGAATTTTGTCATTTTGGAATTGCAAGATTAGGACTTAAAGGTCAATGAAAGAGCCAGAGAGGATACTAGGGGTGAATAATAGAGGGAGTGAAGAAGAAGACGACTGAAAAGAAAGATGATTATGTGTTACATTCGGTTTCACCAGGTTTTATTAGCTTCTTGAAGAAGACTTTTCACTAGGGGGCAAAAAGTTAGTAGACATTACAAGACTCATGACGTCACAATCTTGTATGGTGTCATGATAGGTGAAGTATGGTTTAACATTAGGGTTTGATGATCATCACATATTAGATAGGTTAGGGTTAGTCCTGAGTTTCTTTGAGTGTTCCTCATGTGTCATAATAACATGAGTTAGTAGGAAAAAGTGTGTGATGAGTCATCAAGTTGCGGAAAAAAATTCAACTTTTGTTAATTTATGAGAAATGACTTAAATGTGTTATAAATTTAAACGGAGAGATGTATATAAATTTAGATTTGATATAATTGTATACTACTAAGAATAATTTTTATTAATATTAATTATAATTAACACAATTTATACTACAATATAGTAATATCACATTCAGCTATAAAATTTGATATTTTATGTAATTGGAATATATAGTTTGCAAATTATAAATATGTTTTTATTTATTTTATTTTTTATAATGCCTTTAAGTATAATGATTATATTAGGTCTCATTTAATGGCCCAATTAAATCACCTTGGTAAATATAATTCCTTGAACTAAGCTTATGGCCCATGTATGTTTTTCTTACGAGTAAGTAAACATTTAGTTAGAACATTACTGTAATCTATTATGCATAAGTCAAATGGAATATCAGGAATTGGCTAATCTAATGCATTTTAATAAATTGATGAGGCGGAGAAAAGTAAAATAATCAATGGGTGAAGTGAAAAAATATATAGCCTGTGAGCCTTTACATTGAAATAAGTTGATAACTCAACTCTAGAAGTTCCAAAATCATAACAAAAATAGCTTACAAATCCACTAGATTTGTGTAGTGGCTAAACCCTAAAAAAGATTTAGAAAATAAAAATAAGAAGAGGTAATTACTAAAGAAAGCCTTCCTTCGATTCATTAATTGTTGCATCATCTATTATAGGTATATATCACCAATCACGTTTTTGAACAAACATACATCACTACTACCAAATAACTTTTATGGTCTTCCACCATCTTCATGACATCGGCATCATTCTCTATGCTTCTTATACCATCCTCCATTGTAGTGTCCAGAACTCAATAGTAATGTTGCTGAACAATGATAAATCAAAGTGATGAGTAATCCCACAAGCTAGCTGGATGTCGCAGAGAAAATTCGAATCTATATTCCCATAGAATCTGATTTTCCCTTCAACATAGTTGAGGAAGGGATCTCTAATGAATTTCCCTCCATAATGGACTTCCAATGTCGATCTTTTTTCTTCCATTTTCTTCAAGAAAGGATGGGATCGAAGGAAAGAAATGAGTATAAAGACCAAGAAGACAAGGAAATGAGTATGAACTATTAAGAGAAAGAATGAAAGCGATGTTTTGCTAGACTGCTATGGATGGAAATGAGTTTGCTTGCTAATTTATGGATAAGACAAGGAAAAGCCTCCTTTTATTCATTAGGAGATGCCTAGACTTTAATTTAATATTTGATATAGCTTGAATAGGCTAGAGTAGGCTGAATCATTCATTTCGTAAGATTGCTTGAAAATGTGTAAGATTTTTTTTTTTAAGTGCACGATTCATCTGGAACTAAGTAATCTGGAACTAAGTTAAAAAGAATCAAAAGAGACGAGTTCCCTAAGCATTCACTCCCTAAGAATGAGTAGGGTTTCTTATATTACGGATTTGGCTTGCCAAATAACTTTTCTAAATTTTAATCTACTCCAAATAGAGTGTACTACACTACTCCCAAATTCGTCAATCCATGATTCATCTATCTATTTCATTTGCCTTTTAAAGAAGTTCATCCATATATCTTTCATGGAGAAAAATCAATGGATTTTTATATGTTTGAAATGCATTATGGTATTGACTTTGTGATAATTAATTTAATTATCATATTTTTTTGTGGTTATAATGCAATAGTAGTTGTGTTGGTGAACTTCTATTGAAAATCATTGGTTTGGTCAGTGCCAAAAATAATTTAAAGAAATAAGAAAAAAATAACCAAAATCAATAGAGCAGCTCCACCAATGAATGAAGATCAAAGAATGGCTTGATCCTTTTCAACTACATGATAACTTACGTTAATAAGATTACAAAAATCATTAGGGTATAACGTTGTTCCAWAMA
>MEJB01000005.1:2103385-2121120 GCA_001752375.1 Rhazya stricta
TAAATGTCTTCTTCAAGTATTTACATAAATCGTTTGAACAAAATAGACATGCAACACAGAAGAATAAATGTCGTCTTCAAATATTTACACAATCCTTATATCTTAAAGCTCTGACTTTAATAACATATTGTGTTCCTTCAACATTCTAATATCGACATTTATTTTTTACAGTGTTATTTCAATCTCAATTAATGGGTAATCAACCGAGCAATTACACACATYATCCAACCATTTGAAAAATCCACATTTACTGGCCCCCTTAGACAAAAACCAAATAAATAAAAAATTACATGCAAAATTAAATCGAAATAAAAAACCCTAGATGATAGCTTGAATTTGTTACCTGATAATTCGAGCATCCATAGAATTTTCTTCATCGATTCTTTGAAGTATTAGACGTCAATAGTGGCGCTTCCAAACCACAAAAAACATTTCATTGAGCTAATCACCATGACCAATAATTTTTTTGTACTTTCCATACTTGAAGTAGAAGATTGTAAATTTGTGATCATTGCAATGTTAGGAGTAGAGGTGAATGAGAGAGGGAGCTGAAGGTTAATAAGAGAGGTAACAAAACCCCTCCGCTCATTGTTTATATTTTAGCTTAGCTCACGGAAGAAGACATGTCTCATTTCCCCCATGTTGTAATGTTTAGTGAAAGGTAGTAGCCTTTGACATTAGGGGTTCATTACCATCAAATCTGAGTAGGTATAGAGTTAGTAGGGGTTAGGGTGTCATGATGTGCTAAATTTGAATTAAAAATGACTTTTCGGAGGGAAAATTGTAATGGTAATTATTTTCATTATTAACTTGTTGAGGAAAATTCTAATTAGTTTATAAATTAGACTATAATTTAATATAATTATTTTATTTTAATTGTTAAAATATGATAGTATATGAACTTATATAAGTATAATAAATAATATTGTTTATATATATGGAACTTATAGACTTGTACATGATTTGCATATACAAAATTATTTTACTATTTTAATTCCTTTACTATTTTATAATTAAATAGCATAATTCATGATTATAYACAAGACTGTTTTTAAACATAGTCATGAAAATTCAATAATGATATGTATAATTATAATTGAAGATATAATTACAAAAATAATTATAAAAATCCAATAATAAACGGAGACTTATAATTCTCTTGTTTCTTATAACATAATAATTTACTTTTTTAACTCTCCATACCATAAATTTAACAAATAAGCATAAACGTATATTATAGTATTCAAACTAACCAAAATTCATAAAGTTCAAAATGAACCACAACAATTTAGCTAGTCACTATTGCTGAAAATAAAAACAATTTGCGTAGATAATAATCCAGAAGTATAATTGCTAAGAACATTTGAAATGGGGTCCCAAGATCCCCATTCTAAGGATACGTACCATTTTTTAGGATTAATAACATTAATCAAAATATTACCAAAATAACTTGCAGACATTTTGAGGATTTAGCCTCAACCAAAACTAAGGCAAAACAACTTCGAGAGGGACAGTAGGACATCAAACTAGATCTATTGCAACACTGGACAAGGTGCATGTTTGTTCTGTCCAAAAGATCATTCAAAATGGTGATCAATTCCGTCCTCCGAAGGGTTATTGTGCATTCTGTTGTGTGTTGGCCTTTGCAGCTTCCTCTTCTTGCATCTCCTTAAGAACATCAAAATCATGAAATCGATGCTGTATTCTTCAACGTAGCTRTGAAAAAATATCCTCAATTCTCCCTTTAATTGTGCATAAACTTCTCGTTGTTGCCAATATAAGGCTTCCAAGGTGGCTGAACTTGCAGTAGTAGGTAATCTCGAAGAAGAACCCTAAAAAAGTTGGCATCTTTTTGCCGATGGAAGTGTTGATCCAGACATGGTGATGGCTGTTGACAAATTTAGCTAGCTGAAATTTTTATTAAAGATTTATATAGTGAGCTTTGGATCATTTCTCATACAGTACACAAATAGACATTTTGAAAGGTTAAGAAGATGGTTTCATTTTTCAACTAGATTTGACAACACAATATATATAGTGTATATATATATATGTCCAATAAAACGAACAAATTACGGTATCTTAGCTTGTGAGATAAGTTTTACATAGAGCTAACAATGCCAGCAACAGTACTACAATTAGACTATAATTTATTCTAATTTAACATAAATTGTTTGTATTTTAATTATTAAAATATAATAGCATATGCATTTATATAAATATAATAAATAATATATTTTATATACATGGGACTTCTTGACTCGAAAATTCAGTTCAATTATAGGAATATCTGAAATGTAAAGAATAATAATGATATATATTTTTATAATTGGAGAAAAAGAGCTTAGATATTATCGACATTATCTTAATACACAATAGTATATATTATAGTAATTCAAACTAAATTGCATAAATTCTTCCATCAAACTTCATAATTAATTACAAATTAATTCAATTATAAGAATATACAAATGAATTAATAACTACAAAATTAAGGGGCAATATCATAGCCTCTAAGGTATATTACATCTAATTATATAACTAAATGTGACTTCTTTTTCTTTGTTAATTTGTATATTCCTAACCTTATATTAATTGATATTTGCATGATGACTACAATGCCTAAGCTATATCAATCTGAATTACAATTATGTATATAATAAGGGATAATATCATAACCTCTAAGGTATATTACATCTAATTATTAACTAGATATGACTTCTTATTATTCATTAATTTGCACATTTCTAACCTTATATTAGTTGATATGTGATGTAATGGTCCAATGCTGTTTGATAAAAAAGCTCATTCTGTTTGAACTATTTTTGTTTTAATTAATGTTTATAAATTTTAAAAGTTATTGGATAAACTTTCTGCATTTGTTTGTTCTACAAGTTCATAACGGTGTAACTCTGTTAGGACATATATATAAACGATCAAACAATGATATGACAAAAAGCATGCACTATTTGAACAATTTTTTTTTTTAATCTTATGAAGAATAGTAATTCAATTGACAAAAATTTRGAATTACTCACTAATAGGGAGATATTTGATTTTATTTACTCAAGATTTCGTAGCATGAATTTATTCATGATTTTATGAAATGAATTTGGCATTTTTTCTTGTGCAAGCATGATATTGGCGTTTTTCATGATTTTATGATCCTCCATTTCTCCTTTATTCTTTATTCCTTTCGACCTAATATTTTTATTACTTATAATATCCTCTGAATAATTCATATTTATATACACAATAATAAAAGTATACTTGATTATATATGAATATAAAAAATTATTAAAAATACAAGTTTCAAGCTAGTAAATTAGTATATTTGTTTCGAAATTGAGTAGCAAACTTGGTAAATATTTATTAGAGCTGTCAATCATAGAAATTGTATTCTCAATTAATTAATATAAATATGAGGATAYTATCACCATGTCCAACAGTTAATCCTCTCATCAGTGTCACTCCGAAATTTGTATGGTACTGAAACCTTAATTTAATTTCTTTTTTAATTTTTTGTTTCTTGCTGGCCCAATTTATATGCATTTTTCTTTTTTAAATATTTTAATTAAAATGATCTATTATAACCATTGTTAAGGAAATGAAAAAAATAAGRSAGCAGAATGATCTGCCCTTGATACCCTAATGAACATGAATCAAATTTTTGTTCCATTGTGCAAGAAAATGAAGACAAAGCAAGAGATATTGAAACATCATCAAGCAAACACATATACATCCTTAGATTTTGAAATCAATCCGACTGTATCGGATAGATTTCTTTAAGAAACAAAAAAAAAAAAAAAGAGCATATTAATAAGGAGGGATATACATATTATATACTTGTCAAAATAGAATCAAATACAAGAAAATTCCTCCTCAGACAAAGCTAAATTGGGCCATGTTTTGAGGGATATCTCCTCACTAAAACATAACAATACATCAACAGAATCACAACCTAAATCAAACAACCTAATCATAACCTAAGTCAAACAAAAAATGATTCATCTGTGGAACTTGTCTTCTCCAGTTTCACTTAGTTGGTTGCATTCTCAGCCTTCTTTGCCTCTTTTACCAACTCACGCAGAACCTCGTGTGCCTTCACGAGTGGAGGATTGAGCAACACAATGGAGTGAGCCAAGTCAAAATCATATGTTTGCATAAACCTKTCTATCAATTCCTTCAAATTGTTCCGTTTTGACTTTGTCAGCTCTTTCGAGTTCGTATAGTTTTTCTATGCTTGATAGCCAAGCTGGCATGTTCGAGCTTCTGATGCCATAATACTTTGCCTTCTTGTCGGTCTGCGAACTTGCAGCCTTGCTGATGAGATTTGGAGGGACGATCGTGTATGCTGGCTGCAAATGGAAGGGGTTTTCTCATATCAGATATTATCAAATGTAGTCAATTGATAAACTAMAGTTTGTCCCCCAGTTGTAATACCAAAATTCAGAGCTCATTTTTAAGAGAAAACAGCCATTAAGAGCACTCACTTTCAATGTAGTTTTGGACTTCTCTATCGATTTTACATTGTTGAAATCCTTTCATCAGTTTCCTAAACTTTCCTACAGTTGGACTTCTCATGATTGATTCGGTTATGGAAAGTTTACTAGCTCCAGTTATTTCATTGGTTCAATATTTATGTTCCTGAGAATATTTTCTCCACTACGACAATATCAGGCACCATATTTTCAAACAAGTGAGAATTATATAGTTTACTGAAATTTGCATACCTGTGTTGCAATTGACACGTAGTGTTGAATTTTTTGCGATTGGAAATATTTGCAAATACAATCATCACATGCATATCTTCATTKTGTTGCTTGCTTATGTTTTRTATACTATTCAGGAACTTGTTTGAGTGCTGCTCAAATATAAGTGATACAAMAGTTTCAGKTTTCTTATTTCTTGGTAYGTTTTCAATGCCAAGCCAGAATATGCTTTCTTCCTGATTTCTTTCTTCTCAGGCATAGAAAGTGGCTACAAGTTGATTATCAATGTCTCAGTAAGATGAGACGCGAGTATACTGCTTTTTCGTTCCTCAATCTAAATTGCTATTCAAAACATGAACTACATATGTTCGTATTCGCTATTCTTTTTATGAATTTTCCTGCGACTGATGATGATCATGGACAACCTTCTTTAATAGTGGATCCGAAAATATGTTAATTATAATGTGCATTTAGCAAGAATGGAATAGTTTCAGGACTTTTACATGTTTGTATAAATTTCTCATTGCAAGGTGTTATCCTTTACAGATAATCATTTGTACATTAATTGTGGTGGGCATCAAACATCAATTAATGACACCCTTTAAGAAGCTGATTGGAATCCAGATGGAATCAACTTTCAACCTAAGTAGCAATTGTGGTTGGGCTTCCAGTAGTTCAGCAACACATTACTTGGCACTTGAAACATGCAATGTTTCTTTGGGAGATGCTTCTTTATGCATGACAGCACGTATATCCTAATATCCTTAAAATATTATGGATTTGTTTCAAAGACGACCATATATATAGTTAGACTTTGTTTTGTTCAAATTGAATTGGCTACAGCCAAAAGTTAGAGGTTCTGGTATCAAGAGGAGGAGAGTTTTTGACCTGGAAATCCAGGTATTATATATATATATATATAATTGAAGGAATATCATCTGACAATTGATGCTGAGAGGGACGGTACTGCAGGGCGAAAGGGTAATCACAGATTTCAATATAGAAGAAGCCGCAGGAGGTATAGGACTCTCCAACTCTTTGAAGACATACACTGGTCCCCTAATATCATCTATATCTGTATCTCCTGGCATAGTTATTTATGCATGGATTATATCTATAAAGTTTCAGTTGCTGAGTCTAATATTACGTGGTAGTTACTGAAGCAGTTCCAGRAAAGCACAGGAAACTCTCTCCTGTAGTTGTTGCCGCCATTGTGGGACCTGGGTTGCTCTTTGTCTTAATGATCTTAGCTCTTTGTTGGAAGTTGGGCTGGCTTGGCGGCAAACGACCAAATGGTAGGTAGAACTGTAGAAATGAATTGTGTAGCAATTAACCATCATTGTCTTGCTTAATTGTTRGAGATAAAATCTATTAGCTCAAAATCTTTCAAGACTGAATTAAATTTGGATTGCAGATATATTGAGATTAAATGACAAGGTGTCGAAATGATTTTGCTACTGATAGAACGATAGGTCAAGGTGGTTTTGGAGCTGTCAACCGGGTTGGCATCCATTACACAAATCATTCTTTTTTTTTTCTYTTTTCCTCCACAACAGTAAGTTACTTGGATTGCCTTTTTCATATGCATTCAGGGTATGCTGCCAAACGGGACGGAGATAGCAGTGAAACAGCTTTTGACAAAATCAAACAAGGAGTTGTTTATAAATGAAATGGGTAATATTTATGCCTGGAAATATCCAAATCTTGTTAGGCTAATGGGATGTGCTGAAGAAAATCAASTCCTTGTCTATGAGTACATGGAAGATAATTCCATTGGCCATGCTTTATTCGGTAAACAAGATCTCCAACTCCACCACAACTAAGTTTCTCAGTTTGCAACATGTGATGCTCTCAGCTTATTTTTTTCAGGTCCAGATGAAAGAGTCAAAGAAAAACTAAATTGGAAAATAAGAGTTAAAATTTGCGTTGATGTTGCAAAAGGTTTGGCTTATCTTCACGAGGAGTGCAAATTGAAGCTTATACAAGGAGATATTAAACCAACAAATAGACTCCTTGACAAGGATTTCAATGCCAAGATTTGGTTTTGCCGTGACCGATGAAAGAGGAAGTACTCGTAAGAATGCTCCAGCTGATGAAAGGGAAACTACTCCTATTAATGCACGAGTAAAAGGAACACCGTAATGAGATAGTTTCTACTACGTTACCTCTGATTTTATCTGGCTTTCTTAAATTTTTATTTCTTGCTTAAACCTCTCAGTTTAGAAGGATTTTTGCAGAAGGGATACTTAGCATCCRAGTGCATGAAAGYCCAGTATTCTCTTAAAGTTGATGTCTACAGCTTCGGAATTTTGAAACTTGGAATAATCAGCGGCACACAAAACTTAACTCCCAATTCGAAGGGTCAGACAATATATCTTCTAGACATGGTAAGAWAATGCATAATCTGCATGCTTCGTGTCATACTATAGAACAAGATGTGTCTGTTACTTGTGAATATTGGCTAGCACAGGCTTATGAATATCTGCGGCAGTGTATACACCAATATTCATAAGAAGCAAAAAATATATTCAAGAACTGTGATCTGATTATAATGTCAAAGAAGCAAAAAATATATATATAATCAGCAATGCAGTGTATACACCACAATCCGGATCAAAGACCTACCATGTCTGAAGTTGTAAAAATTCTTCAAGGAAAGAAACCTATCGACAATATTTTAGTACCTATTGCTGACGTCGATGATTTGATGATGGGCAAGGGTACAGTTGCCTTCTCCCACATTCATTCTGCAAGCACGTCCTCTGAGGGAGCTTCAGATTCAAAAACATTTCTTTTCACCAACAAAGAATTGATGACTCCAACCTCTCTGTTTATGATTCTGCTCAGGGACCAGAAAGCTGAAGTTTTCATTTGTAAGCACTATATATATCTGTCAGTATGTCTTTGGCTCAATGGTGCAACTATATGTGTGAGAATATGTAGCTGGACAGATATGAATAATGTAAAACTATCCCAAGATGCTTTTTGTTTGTTTACATTCTATACTACTGCTGCACATCATTATGCCAATGACTGTCGTTGACAATTATATTTTGGTATGGAGACGGACAAACAGTGTGCTCATCATCTGGATTTGTTTCAAACTGTCCCTTGTTTCCGGCATTACCCGAGTCCAAGTTAGTTCCCACTGAGACAGCTGCATAGCTCAGCCATAAGTCAGTAGCAATTTCAGTTGGCAGTTTTGTGTGGTTTTGTCTCGAAGAAATCATAATAAGATGAATAAGGTGAATCCATATCATGCTGAGACTCTGGCTTTGCTGCTTTTGATGAAAGTCTTTCAAGGGTTAAAACCTTGGATCTTCGGATTTGGTTGGGGAACTATATATGGAATAGCCATATGTCCTTCAAGCATGCTCACCACCCATTGTAGGCCTAAGCGATGGAGATGCATTTGTGCACAAGATTACAACTTTGATCAATCTTTCTTATTCTTCCTTATTGACTAGAAAATTCAATCGCTGATCAAGAAGCTCCCCAAAGTTGTTGCTCTGTTTCAAATGGCAGGCCTGCAGCATATAGTTGAGAAAATTCTGCAGAACTTAATTATCAGTACTCAGAAAGTGTTTCACAGGAAAATATGTCAGGTGCCTTTGTAGTGCACTGTATAACAAATCTTGGCTAATAAAATTTTCTAGGAACTCAGAGGTGATCATGTACCCAGTCTAGAAAACAAATGAAAACTTAATTGCATGTAACTGGTTGTTGTTCTTGCTGTTAAAAAAATTATAGAGTTACTAATTTAGTTATAGCTTGGTTTGTTTGGAGTTTGATTATGATTCACTAATAGTTATTATATTTTTATCAGATATGATATTATATCATATTATGTTATGTCAATAAAACTTTAGTCTTCCCTTTCTCTATTATTTTCTATTTAGATTTTTAACATTTGCCACTAAACATTTCCAAAGCCAGAACGCCATAACAGAGTTCTTAGACAGATACAAAGTGAACTTACATTGTTCTAGCAATTCCGGTGCTGATATGTAACCCCACATCTTAGATGATTAAAAGAAATCAAATTCAACCATTTTAAATTTATTTTTAAGTAATACCAAAAAATACATAAAGTTAAAAAAATTTCAGGGTATAAATACACAAAATACTTAAAAATATGAAAAATTCTTGCTACTTAAATCAATAACCAAAAAAAAAAAAAAAAGGTTGTTCTAAAAAACATTTAGGAATTTTTCCCCAACAGGCCCAGTGTAAGGCCATCACTGGTCGTTTTAGCATTTAATGAAACCTCAAGTATATGTTACTGTGCAAAATCATGGTGAGGCAGGCTGACGACGTGGGTGGAATAATATCATCACCCAAGGTATCAGGGGCCGGAACTGAATGCAATGGAAATTGTTGCCGATGCTCATTCTAAACGATCTTTGCAGCTTTTTGAGACTGCGCTTGGGAACTTCAAGGTCCAGTTAGAGGAGGATCCCGTTGTTCATAGGCACCTATCATCACTTTATGACACATTGCTGGAGCAAAACCTTTGCAGGTTAATCGAGCCTTTCTCTCGGGTTGAGATTGCTCATATAGCTGACCTAATAAAGTTACCCAATGACCATGTGGAGAAGAAATTATCTCAGATGGATTTGGACAAGAAGTTCGCAGGGACTTTGGACACCGGTGCCAGATGGCTCGTCATTTTTTATGATACCGAACCAGATGCGATTTATCCAGCAACTTTGGAGACCATTGGAAATATGAGCAAAGTTGTTGAAAGTCTAGTTGTGAGATCTGCCAAAATATTGCCATGATTGTTAAATGAGTGTTGAAAGCTTCTCCTTGTGACTCTGTCCTCCTCACCGAGTCTGCATATTGATCCAAACTAGTTTAGCCCTGGAGCTACGAAAATTGGGAACGTATTACTTCTAACGGATTTTACTACTGTGATGGTTCAGAAATCAGAATTGTTTGAATAATTTTAGAAATCATTTCTTCTGTTCACTTCAACATGATGAGAGGAAAAATGATCTTTGAAATCCGAAAGTTCATCTCCGTCATAGGTGTAAAGGGCATCTTCAGCTTTATATCATAGCGATTTCGCAGTGACAACCCCGACATGATCCAATAAAGTGAAAAGGAAGAGGAAAATTCTTCTTTATGTCTTAGTCGATTCCCATTCCATTTCTTACAGCTCAGAAGCATCATTGCGCTATTGTATCGAAAGTTTTCAATGGCACTGTCTTTTGGTGCTATGCTGATCCCACAAAAATTATTCTCTTTATCTTCATGCTAGTGACAATAATTGTGCTTTGTGCTGGTCCCAAGCAGACCTGTCCTCCTTTTCTCCACTTTGGGAAATTTCACTTAGAAAAGGATATGATAAGTTAATTTGATAGTGTCAATAGCTTTATATTATTCTGATTATATGGGATTATTTTCAAAGACACGCCTTGTGCTAAGGTAGGAGTTATGAACTATAACTTGGAAAGTGACGATTTGATTAGATATAACTTGTTTAGGTTTAGATATAAAGTATGTATTTATCTTTAGGTACTTATYTTCCTTATCATCCTCGTAACTCCATCTATTTAATGGAGTCCATTGTATCGAGATTATTGTGAAAATATACAAACAAAAAGCCTTCTTTCATTTTGACGTTCATATTTTTTTGTTTCTGATTTTTTCACGTTATCAAAGCCTATCCAGTTTCTCCAATATTAGAGCAACTATGAAGGAACCTAGTCTTATGATTCACTCTTTTCATCAGTGTGCCAATTTGGTATCAACAAAATTAGGCTCCAATCATCTTACATAGAGCTCACAAATTCCCTATCTATCTAGCAGTCTCGATGTTCTTCACCATTTACAAAAAGATGGTATCAAACCACAACAACTACTTCATGACAATAAAATTGAGAATTCATCTTATTTTCTCATGGTTGAAAAATAATGGACTACTAATCTCATGGCTATTTAGTACAATAAAAGAGGAAGCTCAATCATTTATTGCTAAAGATACCACTGATGTATGAAGTTCATTGGAAGAGCAGCTACTGCCAACCACCATTGAAAAGGACTTCTCAAGAATGTGTTGATGACCATCAAGAAATGATCCAAATCCTTGGATGAATAAATAAAGGAATTCAAATCAATATGTGATAATCTTGTAGAAATCAAGAAAGCCATTGATGATCTTGATAAAACTCATGATTCCACTTCGTAAACTATTGATAAATATCGTCGTGCTTTTGATTACTTGCGTGCTTTGGGACTGGGGCTTGACTTGGGGAGCCGCTTTCTTTGCTCCATTTCTGGACTTGCTCGAAAGTTTTCCAGTTTGCTCATGGATTAGGACCAAAATATGAAGGATTTTTTCTTGCTATGGTAACAAAACCAACTTGTCTACCTTTTAATCAATTTTTGATTGCTCTTCAAGGGTATGAGCAAACTCTTGCTTCTCAAAAGGAAGCAGAGAAAAGTTATATTGCACACAATCAAGTGTTTTTTGGCCAACGAGGACGTGGCAAAAATGGTGGTGCAAGAAGACGAGGTGGTTTTAATTCCAGAGGAAGAGGGTTCCCCCCAACAGGATGATATAACAACGCTACTTCAAGTTCAAACTTTCCTACAAGGGAAGGAACTAACGAAATTAGTCAAGATCATGCAAGAGGTCATAAACTAATCTACCAAATTTGTGAAAAAATGAATCATGTTGCTCTTGATTGTTGATACAAGTTCGACTATACCTGTTAGTCAGCCGATGTACCGTAAGCTCTTGCGGCTCTTAACTTCAGCAACAATGATCCGTCTCTCTATATGGACTTGGGAGCGACAGCACATATGACCAACGATACAGGTTTTCTGTCTCATTTACAACCATATAAGGAGAATGATTGGTGATGGAAATGAATTGCTATAACATATACTGGTACTACACGTGTTGGAGAATTGAATTTAAAGGATGTTCTTTTTGTTCTTCAATTGAAAAAGAATTTGATTTGAGTAGGCAAGCTTACTATTTGAGTAGGCAATTTAAAGGATGTTGTTGTTGTTCCTCAGTTGCATAGTTGAAGTCACACAATTTGATTTTATTATTAAGGATCGCAATAGGAGACCAATAGAGAAGGGGCATAAGCAAGGACAACTTTATGCTTTAGATTCAAGGTTTCAAGAAGAATTGACAATAATAAAGAAGGGTGATTTTTTTCTATGTGGCAATAACGCCTTGGACACCAAAGTGCCAAGATATTTTCTTTATCGAAAGGGAAGAAAATTATCGATTTTTGGCAAACTAAACCATCCATTTGCGTTAGTTGTCAATGTGGRAAGATTTGCAAGCAACCTTCAGTTTAAATAATAAAATTTTTTATTTTCCCTTAGAAAAGGTGCATGGTGATCTTTGGGGACCAACCCCTAATATCTCCGTTGGTGTGCGAAAATTGCCTAGCCGTATCAACTCTTCTAGTCATGGCATATTAGGCTTTTGAACACAACAATACTTGAGTTCCAGTCAACTAGCCATTTGATCAGCTCACTGGATCTGTTGTGCCACATTTCCTCTTCCTACTTTATTTCCACAACCCATCTTAATCAACTACTCGCTTGATCATGCCACTTGATTTTTCGGTTAAGTGGTTTTGATCTTATCTTACTAAAGAGCTGATCGCTTGATTTCAGGCTATTGTTGCCGACTTGGTTGACTTTTTTCCTTGCTCGTACGCCGATCTATTATGAACCCTTTCTGTCTTCCATTAGCTACTGAGCTTTTTAGACGTTTCGGCTGCTGTCATCTTGGGGTTTTTGTCCATGCTGGTTCTGCTAGATTACCCATTGATTTCGTCTATTTTCATGCATCAATACATGCCTCTCCAAGCCTTCATCCTAATCGGTTGTATTGAACGACCGGATTGGGTAAAGCTTGACGTTAGTCTGCCTTTTCGTATACTGTTGAGACTCTTGATTCCTCTCGGCTATCAAGTCTTGACAGCTAGCCTTTAGTTAGCCGATTGCTTACCCTAGTCATAATGGTTCTTTTTTGGAATTCACGATTGTCCCATCCCTTCAGCTTCTGATAGCGTGGAAATAGGCGAAAAAGAATAACCTTTTTCACTTCATCTTCAAGCTTTTGTTTGTGCCTTTCTTGCCTTTTCTGCCATTACCGAACTTTTACCATTTTCCAAGCTTTCTGCCATTTCCAAACTTTCTTAACTTCTTTCGACTCTCCGTCAAAACACCATATTTTCCAATAGAAGCACCCGTGACGAGGCTTTCGACCAACTCAACTCACTAACCATCAGGATTTAATCTTCCATGACTCCTCTAAAGAATTTTTCATCTTGGGCATATCTATCCTTCCTCCTATTTCTGGGACTGACTTCTCCTTCATTAAACCAAGAGAGTTTGACCTTTCTCTTCTCCATTTTGACTGGATTTTTGCCAAGTGGCCGAAGAGCTTCTGATATTGGTTGGGCTGCCTCACAAGCTTCAAGCTTTGGGCTCAGTGTTTAATTCTAACCATGGAGTCTGTATGGAAGAAGTGATGAGTCTACCATGCTATTTAGCTGTTTATTACCCTTGAACTGAATTTTGATCGAAACATTTTAATGGCAATCTTGTCGTTCGGGTCATCGACTATCAATGCCTTTGTTCTACCTTGTGGGATTTTCCCCCTACTATGCTGGACATTGCTACTATCCTTGGCCAGCTAGGTATACCAAGTTTGTTGAGGGTAACATGGCCAATTTGCTGCCACTTCTGACAGTGAGCAAGAAGCCTTTTTGTTGTGCTGGTCGTGGAAATAACTTCTCTGCTCAGCCTTCTACGAGGTGGTGGGCAATTACCAATACTACACCAGCTTGCCGATGAATGGTCAACCCTACTGTTGGCTTCACTTGTCTTATTTTTGATCTACCAAGGGCTAAATGGGCCGGTTGAAGCCCAAGCTAGGGGTAATGTAGCTGCACCACTTTGGATTTTGCAGTTATGGCTATACCAGCATCTTCCTGAGTTTAGGGTTAGCCATCTATCGACTGAAGTAGCAAGGTATGCCTAAGAAATCACAAGCTATCGACTAAGAGAGGTGCCAGTCAACCAACTGTCCAGTCGGGAAATTTTTGAACGATTGAAATCCACCAAGGGTGACACTATCAACTCCTTCGCATAATCCAAGAGGGATGAGGGTCGGGAAAGGCTATGATTGTGCTCAGAATGTTCTAATTAAGCTAAGGTGAAGGCCATCTAGGCTAGCCTTCTCTGCTCCAGGTCACTCCTCAATGGGATTCAGCCAACTACTCGCTACTACAAGATTTCATCCTAGTCATATTAACTGAACTACTGTGCGAGGTAGTTCGTCGTGATACAAGATGTCTTAACTGATCCCAATCTTGGCATATTGCCTATCAGTATTTAGAGCTAACTGATGCTGACATAAAGTCTTGGACAATCGGTTTTCGAGACCAACTTGAGAAGTTCATTCTCCAAGACTTCCGCTCCTTTCCCCTGACTACTTCTCCATTTGACGCCTAGTAAGACCAGGTRGAAACTRTGTTCTTTTGACTGACTTAGTCGCACATTTTGAAAAATTGTTCCTTCCTTCCACCCCCTTTATTTCCTCTACTCCTTTAGACGCGACATCGACTACTGGGGCCTTTTAAAAAAGAAAAGCTCGGCCATATCAATCGCCTCTCCTCTATCCATTGCTTCTCTAGTAGTTGGAGCTTCTTTCTTCAAAGAAGAAAACAAGAGCTAAGGAGTCTACTGCATGCATGCCTCTTTTGGTCAATCGGCTAATTTGGTACTTAGCTTTTTATCGGCTAAAGTACCCAGTTTCTCATCCTTAGCTCTAATTCTTTTTGCAAGGTTGGTTAAGCCAATTGAAGTTCAGGCTCTTCCAGGTACCTCTCAGACTAGGATTGCTTCGGCTGGTATAAGAAAGTCAAAACGATTGAGAACTGCGAGTGTTATGGCAGTTGCTCCAAAGGTAGTCTTGCTTATCTTCTTTCATAATCCTCTAGTGTCTATTAGCTAATTATATTTGCCTTGCAGAAGCCAGAGAAAAATAAGTTCCCATCGGCCGCTTCTTCTACCATTCCATTGGCTGAATCATCTCAGGAGGTGAAGCAAGGGAGTTCAACCGAGGTCCGAGAAGCCATTCCTGCGGTCCTGGTGTCCCCTACTTCTGCTTTCTCCATTCAGTTGTGGCCATAGAAATATGGTTATGATTTTCTAGTCTGCTTGTTTCTCTTCAATCAATGTTGAACCATCCAGGGCCTTGGGCTTCATGAAAACCATCTTTAGAGGGGAAATGCTTGTAGGTGAGGGCATCTATAGAGAGCTGGACAAGGCTCTTAACTTGGTGGCCTAGTCTTTTGATCCATCCTTCTTAGCTGAGCTAAAAACCAAGTGCTCGGTGGCCTGAGCTCGGTTGACGAGGTTTGTTTATAGAGTGGAAGTCAACCACAAACTTCAATTAAATGAACTGGCCAAACAGAACGAGCTGTCTCCTTTTCTGCTAGGGATAGGGAGTTGAGTGCCCGTTTTGCTACAAAGAAGGATCAGCAAAACTTCTTGAAATAAAATGCCTCTACCCATGCTGATCGAATAGTCATCCTGGAAATTGCGATTAGGCATCTATTAGCTGAACTAGCCGAAGAAATGAAGCAGTTGTCCCAGGGTAAAAAGCTAATGGGCAAGTAGGACGATCTTCTCATATATCTTCTCAAAGAGACACCACAAGACTACGTTAGGCTGGTAGAGCTGGAGCGCCAATGGCTGATGTTGGAAAGTGAAAGGGATGAGGGCAATCTTAATTTGGAGGAGTGCAAATCAACTTAGTAGAATCTTAGCTCTAAAATGTTGAATTTGATGCAAGCATACTAAGCTGAGGAGCCGATCATCGAGGCTAAAGAGGCTGATTCGACTGATCCTACTCCTTTTGCTCTTATTGTGGAGACACCATTTTTTGATAACCTTCTTTTGACAAGATCTTTTTGGTTGAGTGGAATGATGATGTGGTAAAGAATGTTGATGAAGGTTCAACAATGTCTGCTCCTATCATGGAAAATCCAAATTTGGCAATTGTCGTCTACACTCCCCCAATCAGCAACGAGTCTCTATGTGTCCTGCCTCATTCCTCTTAGAGCCAAATCTTGTTCTGTTGGTTGTTTCTTTGATTTGCTATAACAAAATAACATTGCTACTCAATTGGCATTCAGTCGAGGTAATTGAAATAAAACTAAAGGCCTATTAGCCATTTACTAGCCGATTTAATCTTTATCTAATCGCTTTTGTACATGCTAATTTTCAATTCCTTCCCAAAATGAAGGATCAAAATGTTTCAAATACCTGTCATTGATTGCTCGGTCCAATTCCTTACCATTCGATTGCATTAGCCAATAGGCACCTCTTGGCATAACTTTGCTAACTAGGAAAGGCCCCTCCCAGCTTGCTGACCATTTACTATATTTAGAGTCATTAGATGCAATCGACAAAATAGTCGTCCAAACCATATCTCATTCCTCAAATGTTCTATCTCGGATTTGCCAATTATATGCCACAATGCCCTTCTAATTGTGCCCTAAAATATATTCAAAGGTTGTCCATCTATCCTCATCCACTTGTTCCAGCTCCATCAAAAAAGCCTGCTGGTAATGGGCCATCGGCATATTGTTTTGGAATGCAATCCTAGTCGATTGTAGCAATAGTTTAACTAGTAGGACTGCGTCTTGCCCATATATCAGGCGATATGGTGTGAAGCCCAAAGCCATCTTAGGGGAATTTCTAAAGCCCAGAGCACCTCCTCTAGTATCTCATGCCATCTTCTGGGTTTTTYCTCTACGACCTTCTTCACCATATCGATGAATATCTTATTAGTTACCTCTACCTATCCATTAACTTGAGCATAATAAGGCGTTGACTGTATTAGCTTAATTTGGAATTGCTTGGAAAATGTAGCCACTTTATCTCCTTTGAATGTTGTACCTTGATCGGCTGTGATGGACTTTGGGATCCCAAAATGAAAAATGATTTGGTACTTGATGAAGTTGATAACAGCTTCTCGAGTTACTTTTATCATTGGTTGAGCCTCCACTTATTTGGTAAAGAAATTTGTAGCCACTAGGATAAAAGAATGACCATTGGAGGATGGTAGGTAAATATTGCCAATGACATCCATTGCCCATCCTCTTAATAGCCAAGGCTCCACTATACAATGAAGTTCTGTGGCCGAGACATTCCAAAGGCGTTTGTGTTTCTGGCAGGMTTCACAACCCTTAGCGTCAGCATGATAGTTAACCGTGATGGTTGGCCAATATTACTCCATGTCGATGTAATGACCATCTCCACTTTGGCCTGCTTGGTGTGCTCTGCATAAACCTTCGTGAACTCTGCTAGGGCCCTAGTGGCTTCTTCCTTGTCCAGACACTTTAGAAGCAAGCCTCCATGATTTTCTTTAAACAAATTAGTGTTAATAACCAAATAATTTAAAGCTTTTTGCCCCAGCTATCTGCTAATCTTGACCGAATGATTCATTAGACAGTTGATGATTTCGAATCTCCAGTGAAACGAGCTGTGGTTATCAATAATCAAAATCGGCTTATAGAAAGGAGCCAATAGATCCCCTGTCAACATATCTTTGTATCTTGATGCATACTGGGCCAAGTCATTAGTCTCCTGGTTTTCCTTTCTTGGAACATGCTCTAAATTACATGAGCAAATTCCTTTAACAAGGTTTGAGTCTCATGATATAAATGAATTAAGTTGGCATTCATGTATTTGTATTCACCTGCTAGCTACCAAATAACCAGCTAGGAGTCACCCATGACTTGAATGGTTTGAGCTTGTATTGACAGCAGAAATCGAAGGCCCAGAATCAAAGCTGTATATTCAGCTTGGTTAACTTGGTCCAAGCATGAAAAAGTGAAAGACATAATTTTCTCAATAGGAGAATACCTAGTTTTTATGTCGTTAGGGCATCGAGTAAGGCAGTATACAGCCCGTTCGATACCCTCGTCATCATCCTGAGCTAATAAGCAACCTGTTGAAGTCTCAACAGTA
>MEJB01000005.1:2121694-2165558 GCA_001752375.1 Rhazya stricta
AAGTAATATTCTAACTTGGTCCAAGCATGAAAAAGTGAAAGACATAATTTTCTCAATAGGAGAATACCTAGTTTTTGTGTCGTTAGGGCATTGAGTAAGGCAGTATACGGCCCATTCGATTCCCTCGTCATCATCCTGAGCCAATAGCAACCTGTTGAAGTCTCAACAGTAGATACGTAGAGTTTCATTGACTTGTCACTCTGAGGAGCGGTGAAAACTGGGGAGTTTGGTAAAGCTTTGCTTGATTTGCTCAAAGACTTCCTGATCTTCTGCCCCCAATGTAAATGTCTTAGCAGAGTTTTTCAACTGAATTTGCTAAGAATCACCCCAAGAAATTTATTCTGCCAATTAGACTTTTTAGCTCATTCTCATTCCCTGGGAGTCAGGCTTTCAATATTGATTTAGCTTTATTGGCATCGACTTTCTAATACACGAGATTTTTACTTTTATGAATTTTGTTTGATCTTGGAATTTGTGTGCCAACTAGGGTTGAAAATTTTCTATGTGATTTTTTATTTAATTATACGTCTAAATAAATACAGAACTATGCCAACTAGGGTTAAAAATTTTTTATGTGATTTTTATTTAATTGTACATCTAAATAAATATAGAACTATCGTCTTTGTCGAATTAGGGCCCTTGGTTGGTTAGAGGCTCGACTTGTTGGGCTTATTTGTTTTTCATTCGTAAACTAGATTTTTACTGAAAGGAAAAGCCCATAGAATTTAATTTATTGGATTGGATTGGTTATGGAATGAGAATGCCTGAACGATTTGGGTTAGGGCCCAAATTTTTAAAAAAAATAAAGAAATATTAAAAAAGGAGGAGAGAGAAACCCTAAAAACCTTTCTTCTTTCTCCTCGGTACTGCCGCCGCTGCCACTCTCAGAAATTCTGTTGCTGCACTTGCCATCTCCTTTCTCCATTTGTCTAGCTGAAGCCGCTAGTCGTGGCCCCTCCTCTCCTCTCTCTTTCTCCTCCAATCGCTCGATGAAGCTCACAACCCTCGATGTTGTCCAGATTTGCTGGTCCGCATTTGCTGTCTATCTAGATCTGTCCCTTCCACGCAGGTGTTCGAAAGATGCCGCTCGTAGCACGCATTGCCAGTGCTCGGTTTCTTAGAGCCGYGACCAGATCTACTTTTAACAGATACATAGTTGCTCGGAGAACTACTGCAGCGCGACCCGCATAGCTTGGCCTCACTCCTGCTATTGTACGTCGTCCATCCTCGGTTGCTCACCGCCGCTTCTGGTTACGCCATTGGAGGTTGCCGCATGCCAGGAGGCCACTCGAGTTTGTTGAGCCAAGCAGACCACTCTAGATCTCTTCTCCAGTTTACTCTCTCGCTCTTAGGTTTCAGATCGGTAGTCTGTGGTTTGCGCCATTGCCGAACTAGCCGTCCACCAGATGCATGCGAGCCGCTCGGGACGAAGCGGTTTGCTCAGCCAGATCTGCCATTTTCTTTTTCTATGCTCGACCGGATCTCCATTTGTCACAGAAACCAGTGGCAACTTGGAGGCCGAATCCTTGCTAGCTATTCGCCGGCTTCCAAATAGCAGGAGCCGGGCAAGCGCCAAGGTGCCCCGCAAGTGCCCGGGCACCCACCAACCAGGCGTCAGACGCCCAGCAACAAGTGCCCAGAAGCCCAGGCAACTAGGCCCTATGCGCGACCAGGGTTGTGGCGCGTGTAAGATGCCTAAGCGCGCGCCCGAGGCGCAACACTACTTCCGTGACACTTGAATTTTTTGACTTAAAGGTGAAATATTACTATTCGATAATGAAATTTATGACCTATGTAATTATGTCCTAAAGTGAAAATGTGCGAGAACATAGATTAGGTTTAATGCCTGAGCTAAGGACTTTGAGTTGTACYTTTAAGAATGCGATGATTTGGTGACATGAGAATTAAGTATGGATTAAAAATTTACAAATGATGTTCATGGAATAAACATTTGGTATTTAATGGACCTTTGTCTGTAATCACAATTAAGTCGTTCTTGAGCGCATTGATATCGAGAGCAGTCGAGGGATTTTGCGTTTCAGTTTAAATAAGAACCTTTAACCTAAAGGATTCCAAGTAAGTAAATTCTCACATTTTYATTAATGCATATGTATTGATGTTTCTAAATTCCTTTTTGATAAATTGAATGTGTTGAAACTAAATTTTATGTAAGTAAATCCCCATATTCCCCTACCTTTTTCGTTATGTGTTATGTGGTGATTGTATTGAAATGTGTTATATTGTATTGAATGATTTCACATAATATGTATATTTTATACTGTTATTATGTTGAATAATGTTAATATACGATTTTATGTAGTTCATGTCATGAGCATGTAGTTGTGATATTCTACATCATTCCTGGCATGAGCCATTCATACATTTAGGAAATAAATTTTGAAAAGGGATGAAATTTTATAAATGTATTATGTTCAGGAAAATGTTAAAATTTTTGGAAAGGAGTCTAAACCTAGCCATGAAAGATGTGAGTGGGAACTGGGTTTGGGGGACCAGCGTACCCGACCCAACCCTCTTAGAGGGTAGGGAGATACGTGATGTTCACCTCTTGGGAGGTTAAAAAAAGAAAAGAAAAGTAAAATAATGTTAACCGCTTTGCAGTTCTACCGGTAGAAAATATAATCGGGTTCCAAAGAATAATGGCCCATTACTAGTTTAATGACTAGGCTTCATACTAAGTTTGCTCACGACTTAAAAGGAATGAAAATGTTTGAAAAGGTCTTATATTTGAAAGGAAAGTTTTTATGAGAAAGTTTATGAAAAGGAAATGTTTTAGAAAGTTTTTATTGAGGAAGTGAAATGTCATAACTTATGACATGTAGGGCATTATTCATGCATCATTCTATGTTGGGATTTTGCTTACTGAGACTTTATTAACTCATTCCATTTTCTTCATTTCATTTCAGGTGATGTGTCGGGAAGGGAGGTGCGAGGGGGTGGTTGTGGGCGCCATGAACCCGAAGCATTTAAATTTACTAAATGATAGGATTTTTTATTTTGTGTATTATTAGGATATTTTTCTCTTTTAGCTAATTATGCTTAAAACTCTTTTGGTTTTCGCAAATTTCAGTTTGAATAAATCTTAGGTTGGTAAAGATTGTTGGAAGACATTACTTATTAAATTGGATTTTTGTTGGATTGGAGTGCATGTTGTTTACAGGTGTTTGAAAACGTTTGAAAATATTTTGAATGTATACGGGGGGAAATTGTTGAAATTAAGAGGAAACTTTGCCGAATTTTTATAAAACTTTTTAGTCCAAGGTTTCAGATTTTTTTTATTTCATACAAGGTTAGGACTATGAGTAAGGTCAGTAGAGTAAGGTCAGTAATACTTTCGGTTTAGGAAAGTTCATAATTTGGGGTGTTACAAATTCAATTCCTCTTTGGTGCACGAAAAAGCCAAGAAATGGTTGGCAAAACTTCAAAAGCACATCTGATGTGATTCATTTCCCAAATTATGTTGGCACATCCTTAAGAAAGACTTCTCCAGATCGACTAAATGCTGGTAAAATCTAGCCGATTTGATGACTAAATCATCAATATATACCTCCATATTTTGGCCGATTAATTTGTGGAAAATCATGTTCATTGCCTTATAGAAAGTTGCTCTTGCATTTTTTAGTCCAAATGTCATTATTACCCACTCAAATTAACTGATTGCTCCTGGGCACTTGAAAACTATTTTGTGTACGTCCTCCTTAGCTATGAATATTTGGTTGTARCCAGAGTATCTGTCCATAAAGCTGAGAAACTTGTTTCTTGCGGTCGAGGCCACTAGCATATCTGCAATAGGCATAACATATTCGTCTTTAGGCATAGCTAAATTCAGGTCTAAAGTCAATACATACTCAAACTTGGCCATTTTTCTTGATGACATGATTTTGATACCCACTCAGCATATTTGGTTCTCTTGATAAATAAAGCCGCTCAACCTTCTCCTTGACATTTGGGGGAAAAAACAAAGCTGGATTTAATCTCCTACTCTATTGTTTGTGCGGTTTGTATCCTTCTGTGATTAGCAAATGGTGTTCAACCACTTTTCGATCCAAACCTGGCATTTCATAGTAATCCCATGCAAAATAGTCTATATATTGTTTGATTAACTGGACCAGTTGTTTCTGCTTCTCCTCATTAAACAAGATGCTGAGTCAAGTGAGTCTGATTTTTGCATTATCTCCCAAGTCGATGTCTATGAGAAGATCTTGAGGTATAAAGCTAAGTGCCTGCTTGAGGTTCCATTGAGCCTCGAGGACCTCTGATGTGTCTTCTGATTTCACCAAATTGGTTATCTCTGTCTGAATTTTGTAGATAGCCGAACAAGCTTTTAGCTTTTCCAAGCTCTGGGTGTCTATTATTCCTGCTATGGATTTTCTTTGTCTTGGTATTTCTGGGCTGCCTTTTCTTTCCTTGCTAAGCTCGTGCCCTAAAGACAATTTGGCAAAAGGGGACAGCTCAAACTCTAGGGAATAGAGGATATTTTTGCTCATCTAGATATCAGCTAAAAACGGGTTAGGATCGGTTGGAACCACTTCCATCTAATCACCATTATAGTACAAGCTATTGGTGAAGGGTAGATGGTGTACATTGGTTGGCATGGATCGATCTTGTCCCAATAGCATGATGTAGGCCAGCTTGGCCACTACCACAAAGAAGGCGATTGTGCTAGTTTTTGAACTGACTATAATACTCATGATCAACACTCCTTCTACTTAAGTAGATTAACCTGTAAAGTTAGTCATTTGATTATTAGTACTCACAAGATCAGTTGATGTCTTACCTAGCCATTTCAGGGTAGAAATGGGCATGACAATAGGAACAACTCTCCTGTCTACGAATACTCAACTAACTGGATAATCGTCCAAGTGAGCATTGATATACAAAGGTTTGAGGTGATTGACCATCTCCTTGGTTGGCTTTGGAAAAGACATTTGTAGCTCGACTGGTAGGATTTCGGTTGTAGGTAACAATTTCGGCCATAACCTCCTCGGTTGACAAGACATTGCCTGTTAATGAGCTTTGCCATTTGGTGTTTCTAAACTCAACAGGCAGACTGGTAATATTAATGCCCTGATCAATTTGTTCTTCGATTGACTTTAAATGCTCCTTCTGGGTTCTTAGCTCCGAACTGATGAGTTGTGATCAGATACTATCCATAGAAGGCAAAATAAAGGAAAAAGAAAAATGTATGAGAAAACAAATTCCACTGAGAGAGGTTAGACGTGAAGGGATGATCACTTGCTACAAATTACAAAGCAAGTTGCTTTATAAAATTAATTCCTTTATTTTCTCAGCTTATTTTATTCTGTTTGTKGTATGGATTCATGGAAGAGGCAGAGAGATGAGTGGTTGGCAATATCTTAGTAATATGTAAGGCTATAGTAAGATGTAAGAGTGGTTGGCAATATTTTATAAATTACTGCTGACATTATTACTATCTATGTTAAGATAACTGACTTTTGCATTTTAGGTTGGTGATATTATTTTCTTGATGAGTAAGCTTGGCAACTCCAAAAAAATTAGAAAGGGAGTTATTCAAAGTTTGAATGCGCTTAAAGAAGCTTGTGGACAGCCGTTAGGACGACATTGGTATGAAGTGCATGTTAACGTGTAATATGAGTGGGATGAGCCATTCATTAGGCATATGAGGAATTCACAACAATAGGAAGTKYAATAGAAGTAACTATTACTTGGCCTTCTCATTTGGTATGTCACCATTTTAAATTCAGTTGATTTTAATTATATTATGATTATATTTTTGAAAATTGATTGTTGTTTGAGTTTGTGCACAAAATTCTACTAGTCATTTGATGATGAGTTTCCTTGAATTGATTAGGGAAGAAGTTATGATTTGATTGTTGAATTTGATGAGGAGTTCGCTTGATTTGCTAATAATCATTTTGCATTTTGAAGTTATTTTGGGTAGTCATATGTTATAACTTGTTCTGTAAACTACATTTGTTTTGATAATATCAACACCTAACATTTCTTCATAGAATGAATTTCTTCCATTTTCTACTAGATGTGTATGATCTCTTGATTTAGGTGCTGCATATTGCAGCAAAAGTTTAGATGGACTTATGTTTTTTAACGAATTTTCATTATGAAACAGATACTATGCCAGCGTTTTACRTTTTGTATAACATATGCTGAAGAAAGTTCTCCAAGTTCTCCTCAAACAATAATCTTTTGCAGGAAAATGAAGTAAATTCAAAATAATGTTTCTGGGGAATAGTTAGTTAATACAAATTGGTGATAATTTAAGATGTGCTAACCATTGGATTTGGATTCTTAATCCAACAAGGTTAATAACGCCTAGTCTAGACACATACCTAGCATAAGTCATGATCCACACTTGTATTTTTCATACTAGTACTCATGAAAACCTTGTTTCTTCATTCTGGAAACTAGAAATATTGGTAGTGCCAAGAACATTTTTTTATTCATTTTTGTTGTTATATTATATATACTTGTTAAACTGCATAAACATCAAATTATTTTCCCATTGTACTTTATTAGTTGCTTATGTAAACCATGAAGTTTCTAATAATTTGTGCTTTCTTCAACGTAGGTTTTGAAAGAAGATGATTAAATTGGATATTCATTATACAAGTAATGTGTCATTATGAAGGTGAAGGGCACTATGTGCACTTTTGATCCAATGGCATTCTTTTGAAGAAAAACTATAGCTTGGTGCCTGTTTTTGCTATTATTGGAGGCCATAGAGTATTTGTACATATTTTTTATATTATTTTGATGCATTATTGATATAAAAATACAAATTTATATATATATATTCTCTAAATGTCCTTCTATTAATAAAAATTGAAAATAAAAGATCTAATGGGGCACATATAAATGCCTCACTTCAATAGAGTAACTATATATATAATGGGGCACAAAAATTAAGTGTCTATAATGCAAAATAATTAATACATTTAGAAGTGTCCTAATAAATGTCGTAAAAAGTGCTTAAAAAGTACCTGATGTGGCGCTTGTTAGTATCTCTAAATGGGTACCCTTACCTCTTTGTTTATACGAATCTTTCATCTGCAAAATATAATATAAAATAAGAGAAATATGCAACAAAATATTAATCTCATAAATTTGATAAGAAAAATGTTATAATCTCTGAAATATTCTCATAATAAGAACCCAATCTGTTGATTCTTCTCTTTAGAATTTTTCAAGGGCTTCATAGCTTAATCTTAGAATTTGGAGAGAAAATTGGTGCTCTTTTTTCTAAGCTTCTCTCAATATGAATTTTTGGACATTTTCCTCTTATTCTCTGGCCTTTATTTATAGGCAAAGCAAATTGATTTGATTGGTCGAAGTCATATTTAAGGGTCACGTGGCGTTACTTGATTTACCAAGTTACATCCTTGATTTTTATTGGTTGAACCTTATCATCCTTGACAAGTGTCATCATTCATTGGTTGAAATGTTACATACTCTCCAATTTTAATAGGGGCATTTAACTCTTAATTTTTAAATATATTATGAAATTTAATTTAATAAAATTTTTATATTTACAAATTGGCCCCTAGAACTTAATCACAGGTACAACTCGAAGATGATTTCGAGTGGACAAGTTTCACATCGATTTACGCCATTAGGGTCAACATTGCAGGTTAACTTGGATTATTTTTCTTAGACCATATTTAAGATATTTGGGTCTCCTTCATTTTTCAAATAGTGGGCATTTCTTTCTTCAATTTGCTGAGCTTGCCCCCTTTTTTTSTAATTTGTTAGGATTCTTTTTCCTTCAATTGTTGGGCACGTTCTTCTTTCTTTATCCTTCCTGGACTGGAACTTCCATTTTCCTTTTCTTTTTCTTTGAATACTCTATCTAATTTCAAATAATCTAAATTCTAATTTAAATATATCTTACATATTGAAATTGTCATAAAACTTATTTTCCTAATCCTAAGACAACTCCCTTTTTTAACTCAATCTAATTTAGATAATCCAAATCATAATCTAAACATATCTTACATATTGAAGTTGTCATAAAACTTATTTCCTAATCCTAAGATAATTCTCTTTTTTTACTTAGTCTAATTTAGATAATCCAAATCCTAATCTAAACATATCTTACATATTAGAGTTCTGATAAAATTTATTTTTCTAATCCTAACACAGCTCTCTTTTCTTTTTGTCTATATATGCATATCGATTACATGAACTTCTCCTCTTTTACTCTTCATTGCATTGCCAACTTCGATACCTTGGTAAGTCTTCTTGTTTGTTTTGTCTCTTCTTGGTAGGTCACTTTATTATTGCATAGCTAATTCTTCTATATTGATGTAACACTTGTTCTTGAGTTTGAGAAGTTCTGAAGGACACCCTAACAAATGGCATCGACATATCTTCAAAAGAAAAGATAAAGAATAGTAAGTCTGGATCTTTTTATGGTCAACCTTCCTTTTCCTTCTTTTGCAAGAAATGAAAATTTTCCCTTTTTTTCTGTTTTCTTTTGTTTGATTTTTCCTTCCTGCTACGTTTATTTGCCCCTTTATTTCCTTTCCTTTTTCCTTTTTTTTTTTTTGTTGCCTCCTTTTATTTTTCTGTGCAACCCAAATTCTATGCAGCCCAACTCTTTTATTACATATTCTGGCTTTTATTTTGGCCCATGTGTCCACTTCGTGGGCTAGGAGGAAGTATGACCCTAATCTGCGCGACCCAGATTCGTATAGACGCGCAGTCGGCTCATGATTGCTTCCTCCGGCTTCTCTCTCTTCGCCGGCCGATTGGACATACATCAACGGCTTGGTCTTCTAATGCTCATAGATGGTTCAAGATTTTTGCAACGAAATGGGATTCTAGTTAGAGCAGAAGATAAGGCCAAAGGTTCTYCTTCCTCGTCTTCCTCTTCTTCTTCTGCCTTCTGTTTGTTTTGATTTGTAGTGTCAGGAGTTTTGTAGCGTTCGCCACCCAGATATTTTTCTGCATTTTGTTTCCTGTCGAGCCATGGCAGAACCTCCCCTTTGGCAGATTCATAGCGGTGACGATGGTGGTGAAGCAACTTTCTGCCTTCTAAATCTTCGGCGGCCATGCCAGTTCCAGGCATTGCGGCGGCGTCAAGGAGAATATGTTTCTGCCTTCTATTTTCGACGGCCACGGCTGGTTTCATTTTTTTTCCTCTTACACTTTGTTTCCAGCCAGCCATACTCCTTCCTCTCTTGTTTTGCAGATTTTGCAACGGTGAGCTTTGCGGCGGCCATGGCAACGACTCGCAAGCGACGGCGATAGTTTCTTCTCCTTCTTTCTCTGGCGGAAATCCCACTCTTTTCTCACGGGATTTGAGACCTTTTCTGACTATCCCATGATCAGCCTTCCAATGAACTTTCTGCTGCGACAATGAGCTTTGATGTTTTGGAGCATCGCCGTTGTCGTTATTGTTGATTGCCATGCAAAAATCATTGATTTTTGCAGCCGCCTTAGCCTCGTCCGTGCTCTCCTTCATCAATTTCTCTACTTCTACTTGGGAAGCTTCATTCTAAGTCTGGTGCTATCATTTTGTGATGTTTGTTCTGTGGCTTCCTCGAGAGCAATGCTTGTTGGTTTCATGAGAGATATGAAACTGACCTTCTTGCCAATATTAGGCTTTCGAGACAATCCTTAGTACTTGCATAAATCCCAGAACAGACTCTTCTCGGGCCTTTCTCTTCAGGAAACTYGGGCAAYTCTACTAGAAAATAGAGCCTTTTGAGTTTCAGCTCTTGTTGTCACTCTAATAGCTTTGCTCGAATCCCGAAATGTTTTGCTGCCCGGGATTCAAACATAACATGGCCTGGATAATCCTTCAAAACTCAGCAGCATACAATGGAATCTTGAACTTGACTATTTCGCCATTAATCTTCATAACTTTTGTAGCCCTTTCCATGTTTATCACACTCTTTGGCTTTCACAAAAGGTTCGCCTTTGTTGTTTCTTTTTTTTTTTTTTTTTTCCTTGACCCATAACTGACTTTGGGTTTGGATCTTTGCACCATATTTTTCTTTTGGGCCGTGAGCTTGCTGGACCGGCAACACTTTTGCATTTCTTTGTCTCCCTTTTTTTTTCATGTTTTTTTTAAAAATCATTATACTAACTTTTCTTTTGATCGATTTGGTGAAGGTTGTGCAACTTTGAATTTTTTTTTTTTTTTTTTTTTTTCCTTGACCCATAACTGACCTTGGGTTTGGATCTTTGCACCATATTTTTCTTTTGGGCCGTGAGCTTGCTGGACCGGCACCACTTTTGCATTTCTTTGTCTCCCTTTTTTTTTTCATGTTTTTTTTAAAAATCATTATACTAACTTTCCTTTTGATCGATTTGGTGAAGGTTGTGCAACTTTGAATTATTTTTTTTTTTTTGACCTCTCACTTCGAAGATTAGGCTTCAACCTCGAGCCAAGGAGGAAAGTCACCTTCTATTTCAAGCTAGGAACCAACACCAGGGAGGGGCTTCGATTTCAAGYCACAGACCACCAACTTGGAACAATGAGAGACTTCAATTTCAAGTCATAAAGCACCAATTTTGAGCGAGAAGGACTTTGATTTCAAGTCATGGACCACCAACTTGGAGGAAAGAGGGTCCATTTACACCATCATTATTAAGGACATTGACTTTGAATGCTTCGATTTTAAGTCTTGGATTTCTTCGAGATCCTAATTTACTGCAAAATGACGGTCAATTTACACCATCACTACGAAAGATATAACTTTGAATGATTCGACTTTAAGCCTTCGATTTCTTTAAGGTCCTAATTTTCTGCAAAATGAGTGTCAATTTACACTATAACTATGAAGGACATCAACTTTGAAGGCTTTGATTTTAAGCCTTGAATTTCTTCGATGTTCAATTTTGCGGCAGGAAGAGGGTCTATTTACACCATCACTATAAAAGACATCGACTTTGAAGGCTTCGACTTTAAACCCTGGATATCTTTGAGGTCCTAATTTACTGCAGGTAAGGTCTCAATTTCAGACGATTATTGGTCTTCAACTTTGAATGATATGTTAAACATTTTACTCTTTCATAAGAAGCAAAGGAAATGATATATTATTGAAGATATAACTAAACTTAGATGTTTTTCTAGCTTGCCTACGTATCCAAAGAAGGAATCAAGTCAAACGTAGTTCATCTTTACATAATTTAGACTTGTAGTTTAAGATCGTGCAATCAAAGAGCAATTTGAGGTTTTATTGAAATTTGTGAATAGTTTTAACTCTTATTAAGGAGTAATGTGCAGTTTAGGCTTGTACACTAAAGAAATATTGAATTTTTTGTTGAGGCATTCAAACAGTTTTAACTCTTATTAAGGAGTACGTACACTTTAGGCTTATAAACTGATGAGCAATTTGAAGTTTTTATTGAAATTTATAGATAGTTTTAACTTTTATGAKGGAGTAATGTACAGTTTARGCTYGTACTAAGGAGAATTTGCATTTGTTGGCTTTTTATCTTTGGCTTCAAATTTTGAGAAAAGGTTGCCTCACCTTGAAATTCCAGCTTCTTCTCATATTTAGTTGATTCTTTCACATGAATTTCTCGACTTTGATTGGTGAGAATACTTATTTCTATATCATGAGCATGGGTACCTAATTCTTCAAAAGTTTCGATTTAATGCCTTTAAGGATATATTAAAGACCCCACTGCATTCTTTGGATACACATCTCAATTGGAGAAGTCTCAGAAAGTTGGTTWCTTTCTACAATTTAGMCTCAAATTCCTCCATTGATTGATAAATTCAATGACAGGTTCATCATTCCACTGTCAAATTCAGTTTAATTCAAGCATGCTAACAGTTTTTTGAGTGCCATAAAATCGATTCAGAAATTTTTGCTCGAGTTGACTCCAACTATCAATTGATCCAGAAGTAATATCTATATACCAATCAAAAGCATTACCTTTAAGGTATCTAGCAAATTAGTTGACAATTAGATCGCCTTCAGTACTTGCATTATTATATGTTTCAATAAAGTGGGCTATATGCTGTTTTAGATTTCTTTTCCCATCAAATTGTTGAAGTTTGGAAGGTTGATAACTGATTGGCATTTGAAAACTACATATCCTTTGAGTATATGGTTTATTGTACCCTTGAGAATGTCTAATGCTTCCTTCATAACTTTCTTCAATTGTTTTCATAATAATATTTTTCAGGTGATTTATCGAGATTAATCYATCAAAAGAAACTTGGACATTTTGTACTGCCATTGTAATTTCAGATCCAACTTCGAATTGATATTGTACTTGAGCAATCTTAATATATTCAATATTATTTGCAGTTTCTAGTTGCTTTGGGGTAGTTCGACTTGTTTCTCYAGTATCGAGGCAATTCAACAATCGAGCAAGCAGGACATGCAAACATGACATCTCGTTGTTGGGAATTTTCTACAGGTCCTTTTACTTTTGGCCAACTTTGCTATTTGTTCTTCAATGTTGATAGTATCAATCATAACAGATACGATAGATGAAGTTGTAGTATTCGAATGGCAGATCTTCTCGATAAACAACAATTGTAAAGTTTGCAGAAGACTCACCATCATCTTGTTTGGATGTTTGTGACTTGTTTTCAACATTCAACAAGGATATGGTTGTTCTTATGGCAGAATTAACTCCTTTATTTCCTTCTTGCAGAGAATGGACATCATTAAACATGAGATTGATGTACTCAATAGTTGAGTCATCTATGAAGTGCTCTTGCACATTTTTTTCATAGTAGATGGCGCCTTACTCCATGTGATTGGTCCTGTATATGTAGCGGACATAGTTGAATTGGCAACAACACCAATTGTTGCATATTTGGAAAGGGTAGCCTTCGAGATGTTGTTTTTAGGGGTCATTGATGAATTTGACTTTATTTGATTTGAAAAGAAGAGATGAATGGCAGAGATTGTTCCACTGGGCGTGCTAAAATTTGTTTACACCAAATCTCTCGTTTGAAAAATATAACAAAAATAAGAGAAATATGTAACAAAGTATTAATCTTATAAATTTGATAATAAAAATATTACAATCTCTGAAATGTTCTCGTCATAAGAACTTAATCCTTTGATTATTCTCTTTGAAATTTTCTGAGGGCTTCGCAGCTTGGATTTAGATAGAAATTTGGTACTCTTTCTTCTAAGCTTCTCTGAGTATGAATTTCTAATCCTTAATATGAATTTATAAACCTCTTTCTCTTATGCTTTGGCCTCTATTTATAGGTAAACGAATTGATTTGATTGGTAAGAGTCATATCTAGGAGCGACGTGACGTTATTTGATTCACTTAGTTGCATCCTTGATTGTCATTAATTGGAGATGTCATATACTCTCCAATTTAATTGGAGTATTTAAGAATAACTTTTAATTATAAGAGTCATATCTAGGAGCGATATGACGTTACTTGATTCACTTAGTTACATCCTTGATTGTCATTAATTGGAGATGTCATATACTCTCCAATTTAATTGGAGTATTTAAGAATAACTTTTAATTATTTAAATAAATTATAAAAATTTWATTTAATAAAATTATCATATCTACACTCTTATATTTAGAGGCACTTGTAAGTGTCCCATTTCATCTACGTTTATAAGGCATCTGAATGTCCCTCATTATTCTTTTATCAATCAAGGAATGCAGGACACTTTTACGTGTATCACAAATGTGYAATGTGTCCTATTACACTCCYTAAAAGTGCTCGAGGAACCTTTTTTGTCTTTTTAGTAGTGACAYGATCCSAAGAGATTGATAGTTTAAGCAGCGTTTGCTCATCTCCAAACGGTAGTGTGGTTCTGTCATTGTCATCATAATTCATGTAATGGGACCCTTGCARATAGGTGAAATCACATGGTGAAACGCTTTTGACTTCCATTATACCATTAAATGTCCTCTTTGAGGTATGATGTAAGAGATGTTGCGTCATTGAACTTATTTAATACATCAATTACATTAATATCCACTTTAARTATGTGGAAATAACTTTTAAGTGTTTTCCTCARAAAGTTTAAATTGAAATGTTTTCTCTTCTCAAATATGTCATAGTCAAAAAACCACAATATGCAAAAAGTAAAAAGAAAAATGCAAATCTTTGACCAATGACACTGTCTTTTGGTGCAATGTTGATCCTACAAAATTATTCTCTTTCATTTTTTAAAATTCTTTTAAAAGGAATCTCTTCATCTTCATGCTCCATAATTGTACGAATATCAAACAGACCCGTCCTTTTCCTTTCTTCCACTTTGAGAAATTTCACTTTCAAAAGGAGATCAGAACTCTCAATTGCTTTATATTATCCTCATATATATAATAGTTGGTATAAGTTATATCATTGTTGATTCTTAATTCATTTTATAAAATAGATTATATTAGGAGGTGATATTATTTTCACGCTTCCAGATATCAATTTATTCTTTTAATGTTATCTTTATTTTCTTATTTACTTTTATCACCTTAACGTAATCAGTTTAAATCAACTTCAACAAATATTATTCGAATGTTATTTGTATCGTTTTTTGAGGCAAAGGAAGCACACAAAGTAATTTAAGAGCCCAAAAAGWGGAAAAAGTGGAAGGAAATCGCTTAAAATTACTTTAGGAAAAGCAAAAAGTAGCTATAGAGGAGAGGCCCCGTCAACTGCTTGATATAAAGAACGGAGAAAATAAACTACGATGATCCACTAATGAGAACTCTTCAGAGAAGCAAGAAAGAGAAAATCATGTTTTTTTGCAAGTTCTTCGTTTCTTTGCTACTGCTGCTACTGGCATTCTGCTGTCAAACAACCATGGAGCAAACGTCGATATCTATTCCTCCCAGTCCTTCTCCTTCTCCGAGTCCGGGTCGAATACCAGCAGAGCCTGTTCTTCCCAAAGAAGAAGGTAATCAAGGACTTTCAATTCTTAGTATGTTAGAGTTTCTTTTGGTTATGATGTATTACGATGATGAGCACGTTTGCAAGAAAGTTTTTACATGGCAGTCAAAGAAAAGACGAGCTCTATGTTGCTGTATGCGACTCTCGGTTACGAACTGGTTGGATAATGAAACTACATAAAGAAAATGAAAGGTCATCATTTCTATTGATAATGTTTGGTTGGGGGAAAGGAAATGAAAATAACTCAATGATATTATCCTATTATGAGGTATCACACATCTACCCTTAGCCCCCTAATCACCGTCCAAATTTAGGAATCAAAATTTAGAGTTTTTTTCTTTAATCAAAAAGACTTATTTATCCTAACACTTGAACTTAATATTATTTTTTAAAAAAATAGAGAAATTTTTGAATAAAATTATTTTTTAATACATTAASGGAAGGAGTAAAGGGTTTTAACGTGTTGAYGCCAAAAAATTATATAWYTCATCCAATAATACAACATCACTTATAATACAAAATYAAATTATAACTTCTTAATTGAATAAATATAATAGTTAAATCATCCATAATTATTTAGTTTATATTATTAGATTTGACATAACTTATTAGCTACAAGTAAATTAAAACACACACCCACATAAAGCTTTCCAACCGATAGGGCTTAGGATTGAAATTTTGTCTTTCCATTAAAATGGGGATGATAATTTATGTAATTATATTCATAGTTGCATRTGCTTGTTATGTTCAGAGAAAGTAATAGTAATGCAATSAATAATTCATCACGGATGACTTCGATTCGACTCTAAATCTTTTGAAGTAGTCACTGACGATATTATAACATAAATTTTCAGTGGCGGCTGTCAAAGTCCTGATTCAACTTTCAAGGAGGAATTTTCCAAATTTTGTTGTGACGTTCTCAAGCACGAGTTGTACTTCTCCGTTGTTTCGTTATACAATTACTTGCGCCTGCACTTCGACTGCTTGCAGAGTGACCGAAATGTATGTTCTTTGTTATTTAAATKTTTTCAATTCTTCCGTGTTGAGGTTGGCAAAGGTCATCACATAGCTTAYATGGATCCTAAGAATCTAGAGCACTAGTAATTTTATTTTTGAATTTCAGAGATTTGTCAGATCAAAATTTAAGAGGCGAAATACCTGATGAAATTGGAAGTCTTTCTCAGCTGACGTCCTTGTAAGCATTCGCAGTCCTTAAATAGCTACAACGTCRAAACTATAGTTTATTGTATTGTTCAATACTAGTGGGATGCACATAGTGACTTGCTATAATATTGTTTGTATAATAACGAATTTGAATATTGAAAGCATGAGGCTATGAGACCACGGGCATCTTTGAGTAACTTATTGTTTGTTTTCATGAATCCGGTAAGGAATTTTTTCTCTATAGATGCAAGCAGTCCCAGAAACGGCTAATTTCTTGTGTTCTTATTGATTAGACTTCTATTACAAAGATAACACAGAATAAATAAGTTTGACTGCTTTTTCAGAAACTTGGGCAAAAACAGGTTTTCTGGAAAAATTCCCTCGTCTTTGGTGAACTTGAAGCAACTTTTGTATCTGTAAGTATAGATATACAATTGACATTTGATGTTTCTGTTTTCTGCATTCCATAGTGCTTTTATTGGCAATTTAATAGCAATTGTCAAGGCAAAATCTAGCCWATACTTACGATAACTAGATACATTTATGTTTTCATAATAATATGCTTTGTAGAATCCTTGCAACATATTATACACTACTTACTGGATAATCATAATGGACAGTCACCTTCACGATAACAACTTGGAAGGGCTTTTACCACCGTTCATAAGTGAGATGAAGTCATTGATATCATTGTAAGTTTASGTAAAATTTGTTTATTAAATTAGAGAATTTTATTAAATGTCTTCAGATAAAGAATCTTTTCATTTTCATGATTGTGAAGTTGTAAGTCATTTGTTGAATATCCCTATTTTGTTTTTGGAAGTTTTCTTTAATATATAATGCATACAATTTTCCTTTTCACTCACAGGCTTTTGCATAATAATCTGTTTAGTGGGTCGATTCCACATGAACTGGGTCTCCTTCCGTCGCTTAAAAGTTTGTGAGTTCACATTATCCAATACAATGTTCATGCATACTAGCAGCAGATCTAGCCACCATAAATTTTATATTTTGATTTTTATTTTGTCCTCTCTGTACAGGTCTCTAAGCAATAATCTTTTATCAGGAAGTATCCCAATTGAGCTAGGCAACATTTCAAGCCTTAAATATTTGTATGACCGCACGGCTTATATTTTCTTTTTATTTTTGTACTAAAATCTTTATTGGATTATTTGGTGATTTCTTTATCCCCTTTGAATATTTGTTGTAGGTATTTGGATGATAATCTACTTAAGAAGAAGCTTCCAGAAGAATTGGGAAATCTCAGTAATCTTGAGGGAATGTGAGTATATATAGACTAGGCATCACAAATGCTTATGCTTGTGCTTAATTGTGTCAATGGGGCCCCGTGAACTGGGCTTAGTTGTGTGTTTTCAGGTATCTAATGAATAATGAATTCTCCGGTGAATTACCTTCAAGCTTTGGGAAATTACGAAGGATGAAGTATTTGTAAGTGGAAGATTACTGAAATAGATTAGGAAGGAAAAAAGAATAACATTGTTCTTCGTTTGACATGATTTTTCATCTACAGCAATATTCGGGGAAATAGAATCAGTGGAACTGTCCCAGATCTTATAGGCAATTGGCAAGGACTACTGTGGGCGTAAGCCAGACTGCTTGAGCAGAACCAAGTCTTTGCATTCGGGGGGTTCAATGCAACCTTTATTTTATTATTCATATTRGACCGGTTGTTTTGTAGGATTCTGTCTGGAAACAAYTTTATTGGGTCTTTACCAACCAATATCTCAGCATTGAGAAGCTTATATAAGCTGTAAGTACCAGACTTGCTTCATCATTAGGAGAACATTCATGATTTTTTTCCTTCATCGTTAATATGTTTTTTCTTATGGATGATATTCACGTACAGAGAGATAAATAACTTACCTGGAAGTCCTGGTGGTTCTTCGTTTCCAAATATTTCAAATGCTGTATATCTGGGGACCTTGTAAGTTTTCATATGCTAATGAGAATGCGCATCTGTATTATTCTTGCTCATACTTGTCTATAATTGGAATTGCCAATTTGTCTCAGGACGTTGAGGAATTGTTCACTGAATGATAGGATTCCCGATTATATATGGCAGTTACCACGTCTTAATTATCTGTGAGATACTAACTATTCAGTTATCAACTCTTTCTTTATCTTGATTTCTAACTTCCAGGACCATTATTTACAATATTAGGTAATTCTTTATATACTAAAACTTCTGAGACTTGTAGAGGAAATCATCCTATCCATAGAAAGAAGAAGCAATGCTATTGGGTAAATTATGCAGAGAATGGACTGCTTGTGTTTCCTACTGCTGGGTGCTTTGAATGGATTACTTATTTTCGAAATGAAAAGTCGATTCCTAGCTTCTGGTTAATATCTTCTGTTGACAGGGATTTGAGTTTCAACAATTTGACTGGAGGAATTCCAGCAGATGTTAAAAAGCCATTCCCCCGCTATATGTAAGTGCCCTTTTCTGTTAGAATTATTTTCCTCCGAGCAATTTCTGCTGTATCASTTTGGGAATATGCCTTCGTCTAAGCCGCAGAGAAGTTAATTAGGCTTCCATAAGGAATACGCGCCAGGCTGTTCTCCAGAATCGAGTTCATTAGACTAAATTGTTAAATGTTTGCTGCTATTTAATGGTAAAAAAAATATCAAATACTAAGGTCACCAGTGCAGGAAGAACAAGAATCAGATGGTTTGCGTCCAGAGGCTTGCTAAAAATCCATCCTTCAACCAATCTTCCTTTTCAAAGGCTTGTATGTGCATAAGCATTTCAATAGTTTTATCTAGAGCAAATCCGATAGTTTCAGACATTTTAAATCTCAAATTTGATACAGTTCCATCCCAACATCTTAAAACTTCATTATGATATGGCAGAAGATGTTTGCAAGACTTTCACGACATATTTTCTCAAAATTGTGGAAGAATTTGAAAACATTTTAATCTACTTGACCTTGCAATGTAAAATATGCCCATTTTGGTAGATTCAAAAGGTAATAGATACTTCATCCTTCAATTTCGGTTATGCACCTTTATTAGAATATCATTGGAGCTTCAACTACAGAAACAATCTCTAAGAAAATCTGAAATTAAGCATTAGATCTAGATTCTATAGTTTCTGATTTATTTACCCTTAAACTTGAAAATGGTCAAATGCTAGTATAAGCAGAAAACTTAYAGTTGTTGCCCCTTAATGCTCCTTTTGTAGCATAAGAAACATAAATATAATTCTTCATCAGCTTTTAAAAGTTTTAAGTCACCTATGAAATACTAACAAACTTTGACAGCCTACTTGTTTCCATGCCCCTGAGCCATTAACTTTCATCAGCATTTTAAGGTCACCTTACAATAGGAGTGTTCTCCTTTATGTCATAGTTCATTTTCAGCCTTGGTAGCATTTTATCTGGATGTTTTTCAGATATCTTAGAAGCAACAAGCTCAATGAATCAATCCCTGGACCGTTGCTGAATTCGAATGAATCATTTGTGTAAGTATACATTTTTCAGTCAACCTCTTCTCTTACTTAAACTTAAGAATGCCATTTGTTTTTCAGGAGGGATGTTATTCAGCCTGAATTATCTTTAAGATGGTTTTCTAGAGAATATAATGGAAGTATAATCTGAAAATGAAGATAAAAATTAAAAGTGATCCTTCTATGGGCTTAAAGAGGCATCTCTAATGAATATGTGAGGCATGAAGGCAGCCTAAGCTTTTTTTTTTTTGGGTCAGTGTAATATTCTGTTGCTGTAATACAGGCTAATGATGAACGTGATATTATTGAGTTCATTTTTATGAGAAAAACGCCATTAACAACAAGCCCACTAAAAGATTCTCACAGAATATTTCTTTTGTGCATATTATCTCTAGTTATTTCATTGGTTCAATATTTTGTAGGGATGTTTCCGAAAATATGTTCTCCAATACGACAATACCAGGCACCATATCTTCAAAAATGTAAGAATTATATAGGTGACTGAAATTTGTTTTGCCACTTATATATGCAAACCTACAATCATCGCATGTTTCTTATGTTTTATATTCTTTTTAGGAACATGTTTGCGTGCTGCTCAAGTATTAGTGATACGTGAGTTTCAGATTTCTTATTCCTTGGTATGTTTTCTTTTTGCCAAGCCAGAAGATGCTATCTTCCTAATTGCYTTCTTCTCAGGCATAAAAAGTGGCTACAAGTTGATTACCACTGTCCCAGTAACACAAGATGTGAGTATTCTTGTGAAATGCTATTCAAAACATGAACTATGTGACTTCACCATTCCTTTTTTYTCCCYTTTTTTTTTAATTCTTTCTGTGGCTGATGATGATCATGGACAAGCTTCTTTCATAGTAGGTTCGCAAATATGTTAATTATAATGTGAATCCAGCGAAACTGGAATAGTTGCAGGACTTTTCCATATTCGTATTCTCATTTCTTTTCAAAATATTGGTCATTTACAGATGATCATTTGTACATTAATTGTGGGGGGAATCTGACATCAGCTAATGACAAATTTTACGAAGCTGATTGGAGTCCAGACGGGAATTCAACTTTCAACATGGCAAGAAATGGTGTTTGGGCTTCCAGTAGTATGGGAATACCAAGGAAACCACAATACTTGGCAATTGAAACATGCAATGTTTCTTCCGGAGATGCTCCTTTATATGTGACAGCACGTGTATCCSTAATATCCTTAAAATATTATGGATTTTGTCTCAAAGACGATTATTATACAGTTAGACTTCATTTYGCTGAAATAGGAATGGATAAAGCCAATGTCAGCGGTTCTCGTATCAAGAGGAGGCGAGTTTTTGATGTGAAAATTCAGGTATTATACTCTATATTTGTTCATGTAACTGAACGACTATCATCTGACAATTGGAGATGCTGAGAGGGATGGTTATTGCAGGGTATAATGGTACTTTCAGATTTCAATATAGAAGATGAAGCAGGAGGTGTACGTAAGAGTGTAACCAAGGACTTCAATATCTCTGTGAATAACTCCAGGCTGGAGATTCACTTATATTCGTCTGGMAAAGGAAAGCGCGTCACCAGTTCGACGCCAAGCCTTGGCCCCCTAATATCAGCTATATCTGTATTTCCTGGTACAACTAYATATGCATCTCCTCGTACACTTTTATTGAATATAGTTGTCGACTCTAATATTAAAACTGACATTTACATGAAGCAATTCCAAAAAAGCCTAGAAAACTCTCTCCTGTCATTATTGCCGCCACTGTCGGACCGGGGTTGTTTTTTGTCTTAATGATCTTAGGTCTGTGCTGGAAGGTGGGCTGGCTTGGTGGCAAACGACCAAATGGTAGGTACAATTGCATAACTGAATTGCATAGCAAATTAACCATCAATTTCTTCTTGCTTAATTGCGAGAGAAGGAATATTAARCTCAAAGTCTTTCAAGAATGAATTATACTTGGATTGCTAATATAGTGAGACTAAATCACAAGGTGTCGAGCTATTTCCTGGGGGCGTATTTAAATTCCAGCAAATAAAGGCGGCTACAAATGATTTTTCTCCTGATAGGAAGATAGGTCAAGGTGGTTTTGGAGCTGTCTACAAGGTTGGCATCCATTACACAAATCATTCATATTTTTCGTTTATGGAATATATATCTGTGTGCGTTGTAATTTATAAGCCTTATTTCACGCTGTCATACTGACATCAGTGAGGTGCTTGGATTGCCTTTATCCATATGGATGTAGGGCACGCTGCCAAACGGGACTGAAATAGCAGTGAAACAGCTTTCGACAAAATCAAAACAAGGAGTTAGTGAGTTTATAAATGAAATGGGTACTATTTATGCACTGGAACATCCAAATCTTGTTAAGCTAATGGGATGCTGTGCTGAAGAAAACCACCTCCTCCTTGTCTATGAGTACATGGAAAATAATTCCCTGGGCGATGCATTGTTCGGTAAACAAGATCTCCAACTCCAGAATTTTTTTTTTTTTTTTTCTGGTTGCAATATGTAATGTTCTCAGCTTATTTTCAGGTCCAGATCAAAGAGTGAAAGASAAACTAAATTGGAAAATAAGAGTTAAAATTTGCCGTGATGTTGCAAAAGGTTTGGCTTATCTTCACGAGTGCAAATTGAAACTTATACATGGAGATATTAAACCGACAAATATACTCCTTGACAAGGATTTCAATGCCAAGATATCTGATTTTGGTTTTGCCCGCACTGATGAAAGAGGACGGACTCGTAAGAATGCTCAAGCTGATGAAGGGGAAACTACTCCTATCAATGCACGAGCAAAAGGAACACCGTAATGAAATAGTTTCTACTACGTTACCTCTGATTTTTTCTGGCYTTCTTAAATTTTTATTTCTTGCTTAAAMCTCTCACGTTAGGAGGATTTTTGCAGGGGATACATAGCACCCGAATGCATGAAAGCCAAGTTTTCTCCTAAAGTTGATGTCTACAGCTTCGGAATTTTGACACTTGAAATCATCAGCGGCAAGCAAAGCTCCACTCCCAGTTCAAGGGGTCAGACAATATATCTTCTAGACATGGTAAGAAAATGCATTATCTACCTTGTACATGCATTGTGGCATATTCTAGATAAAAAAGATTTGTCTGTAACTTGTGAAAATTGGCTAGCGCAGGCTTATGAACATCTGCGGCAACGAAATCCTCTAGCTCTAATTGATTCAAAACTGGGATCTGAGTATAATGCCAAAGAAGCCAAAAAAATAATATATTTAGCAATGCAGTGTATAAACCACAATCCCGATCAAAGACCTACCATGTCTGAAGTTGAAAAAATTCTTGAAGGAAAGAAAAAGATTGATAACATTTTAGTACCTATTGCTGCTGTCGATGATTCAATGATGGACAAGGATGCAGTTGGCTTCTCCAAATCCATTCATCCTGCAAGCACATCCTCTGATGGAGCTTCGGACTCAAAAGCATCTCTTTCCACCAACAAAGAAATTGATGATTCCAGCCTCTCTGTTTATGATTCTGATCAGGGACCATAAAGCTGAAGTTCTCATATGTAAGCACTATATATATCTTTGGCTCAATGGTGCAACTATTTGTGTGAGAATTTGTATCTGGACAGATGTGAATAATGTAAAAACTATCCCGACATGCTTTTTGTTTGGCTGAACTCCTGCACATCATCCTGTCAAGGTATGTCGCCTACCTTGTAAACAGGACCAGAGCATCTTCTTCACTCTTTGTTTTCATGATCAAATTCTTTTTTTTCTTTTAAATTTCACCATTAAGTTTTCCCAAAGTAAGTCATTTGCTAAATATCTCTGTTCTGTTTCTGGATTTCTCTTTGATAGTTAATGCCTACAGTTTTTTCTTTTTCATTGACAGTATTTAGATAATATATTTTTTAATGAGCCAAACCCACATATAAATATTTAAAACCAGTTCGACATTGCTATTAACAAAAGTATTGTATTGATAGGAAAAGTGTTGTTTACAAAAGTGTCTTAGCCTTTGATAATGTATTATAAAAGTGAAATTGTATCAATAAGTAATTATAAGTTATTTAACAAACTCTTGATGAATTTTGTTGTTTTAACATGCAAAATGGGCAAAGCATATCATATAATATAATTCATATTTACAAAAAAATAAAGAATATCAATTAATTTTTATTTAATTTAATTAGTTAAATACAATTATAAATTCTATATTTTTTATGATTCAAATGTTTTAAATTAATATTTTCTAACATTACAATAGTCTAATAGATTAATATTTTGTAATTTTTTTGGTAATTTTGATTAGGTCATAAGGTTATTTTTATCAACTAAAATTAGATAGCKATTTTTTTTAGAAAGATTTATTTTTATTTTAGCTTTTGTGTAAAGTACTTAAAAATACTTTCCAAATCACACCTTGAAAATACCGCTTTTGACCTCACAAGCAACTTTTTTGTGTTGGGAAAACAATCCCAAATTAATCTGGACATTACAATATAGTTATCTTCTAATCAATAATTTGGGATAGTTGGTAAGAGATTGTAAATTTACAATCAGTTCCCATGTTCAACCCTACTTTTGGCACCATTTTGAAAATTTTTTGAATCAAACCTTCTTATGAGTAAAAGTCTGACTCAATTGATGAGTCCAAATTAATTTCAAATGGGTACAATTGATGGCTTCACTAAAAAAAGTATATATAGCGATTGGTGTTCCTAGTCTTTAATTAAATTTTCAATTATAAGAGAATATCTCATATTTTCATTATGTACTGTTTTGCATGGACAATTATCCTTCCAAAGGAAAATCTAGGCAAAATGCAAAATTATAACAACCAAAGTGTTGTAAATAATTATTGATACAAGATCTTTAAAACTCTAGAAGCACTAGGACTTAACTAGATAGAGGACTTTGCTTTCATATCAAAATTAATGATAATTAGTTTACAATTCCTAATCTACTTATGCTTTTTCTTCTCTCTATAAGCTTCTCCTCCCCTTTTTCGTTCTTATATTATAACACATTATCAGCACAACACTATACCTTCTAAAACTTTTGATTGCATAAGTTTCTACTACTCTCTATTTTTTTTTTTTCCTTYTGACTGAACATAAATCTCTCAAGCTTTTGATTGAACGTGACTCTCTTATTTGTATTAAACTTTTGATTGATTTCTAATTAAGGTAAGTTTGATTCTGACCTAAAAATTGAATTCTTTTTTGATATTTAATGACTTCTATTTGGTTTATTAATTAGAGTTGAGTCTCTCTAGTCCTTAGTGTTGTCATACATTAAATCTCATGTGCTATCTCTACTATCTCTAGGGTTGTCTATTGACTAGAGAATAACTAATAAGGCTTTTCCTTTTGATTATCAACACTTAAAAGGAAGGATTGGTTGTTTAAAGTTATTTTTGACAACTATAACCAAATTATTTTTGAATGTTAAGTAATCGGTGAATCAATAAGCAATTACTTAAACTAGTACGGATTTAATTACTTTAACCAAATCCTTGTTTAGTTGAAAATTTTATTTCGAAAAATTATTGTTCTATCTTTAATTTTTTTCTTGCTGAATTGTAATTACTACTTTGTTATTTTTGTCTACTCAAGTTATTTTATCTTGAAAGAAAATTGATTCACCGTTCCTTGTGGGAAACTATTACGCTTACCATTATATTATATTGAGCTTGAGCATACTTAATTTATATTTTGGTGAATTAAGGATGCACCAAATTTTGGCACTGTTGCCGGGAAATGCTTTTAAGTAATTACTTTTCTTCAATTTTATTTGATCCTTTGGTGTGTGCCTAGATCTTCTCCTATAGGTAAGCTTGTCTACGATCCAGAAATTGAGAAAACAGAAAAAAAGGCGAAGGAAAAAAATGCAAAAGGCTGCTAAATCATCTACTACATCAATTGAGTCAAGTTTATCTAAAATTGAAATTGCGTTTGAGGAGCCAATAGGCGAGGAAGACGGAGTCAACATGGCTCAAAACTAGTACATTAAGTGAGATAGCTAATCCTAATGTTACTCAATAGCCTCTTTGTATTAATCTATCTGATTTGACAGCTAACTTTGAGATAAAACCTGGACCAATCCAATTGCTTCCAAAATTTCATGGTTTATGGGAGAGGATCCCCACAAACATCTAAAGAAATTTCATGTTGTCTGTTCTACTATGCATCCTCAAGGGGATGACAGTTGATCAAATTAGACTTTTATCTTTTCCTTTTTCCTTAGCTGATAAAACTAAGGTTTGGTTATACTACTTACCATCAAGTAGCTAGCATAGTTCATCTAATCTTTGAGCAGTTGTTCATTCTAGGTCTCAAAGAGCGTCCACCCTTCTTATCAATCTCAAGTACTCCACAAGGGGAACCATAGCTTCACTCCTCTCGTTAGTGGGCATCTATTAGTAGGAAAGTTTGTTACGAGTAGCACATATCAACCTAGTTTGTAAGTAAGTCAATAATAGTAACACATTCATCATGGTAAGGTTAATTATGGATTACGACTTCACTACTGCCCCCTTATCCTTCTTATTCTAAGTGTTTCAAGACCTAACTCTAACCCTAAAAGATTTGAAACCTATGCTTTGATACCACTAAATGTCACTCTCCACAATCGAGTATAAACCGGTATCCAAGATGTGGAACAACCGTATTCTCTAATGTTACCACTATATAATACATTGCATTCCGTACCYAGTAAAACTTTTCAGAGGCATCCCAACATATGTACAGTATAAAAAATCTATTACCATACAACCTTATATAACTAAGATGATTGAATTCAAATTACAATGTTGTAGTAACAAAACAACCAAAATATAAAAATAATAATAAAAATAAAAAACTTCATTAATTCTTCAATCTTGGACCACAAGTTCCTACTCCCAAATGTTGCTGTCGTACTCAAGTCTGAAGTTCTCCTTATCTGAAAGGGGAGAAGTTATAGAATGAGTAACACTACTCAGTAAGTGAAATAGTCCCCTTTAACTGGGATTGAAAAAGTCTTAGTTTTTAAAAGAGAAAGAGGGGAAAAAACAAACATTGACAAGCAAACCTTTTGTTCTTTTTCCTTGCAAATCTTTTTGAAAATAGTAACACTTAAGACATATATATTTAAAAAATGGAGAGAGGCGTATAGAGGAAATAGAACAGACGTAAAAAGTAGAACCATGACAAGCGTAGCCTGGTCAGAAGGAAAGAACAAAAGGAAAATGGGAAATAAGGATGCCATTTTCCCATGGTATAAGCCATTGCATTTGATTAAGAGAAAGACCCATAAAGTAAATAAACTACTTCAAAGATTGTCAGAGTAAATGCCTTTGGTTAGCAACATTGAGGCCACCACCACCTTACACAGAAGCACCAAATTTTGGCCAAGTGAAGTTGGCAACAGTCAGACCAAGAAGACGATGTCTAAGAGCTGGCGTCGTGCACAGGGAACATGACATGCTACAAAAGAGAAGACAAAGRAAGTAGCCAACTAATCTGATAACAAAAATCGTAATAACAAAGTTGAATATCACAAATGCACTTTTACAATTTTCTTCATAGAACCTAACTTATATTCCAAATATAACTAACAATAATTGCATAAATTTGGGAAAAGCTCGAGCTAAGTTATTGGGTCAAATTCTGAATTCAGACCTAGCTATACTCTTGTTAGGGGCCAACAGACAAATTTGCAACTTTTTGTCCATACTACATGGATAATCAGACAAAGCAAAACATGTTCACCCCAATACTCAAATCAGATATTATCCCCAAACACAATAAACATTTTAACTTTCGTATAACATAAGCAATCATACAATTTATTTTCATGTATTCAAAATGGACAAAACTACAGTTTGATATACATGTGGATATATAACATAAGCAATCCGACATTTTTGTAAGAAAATATCTTACCAATTTTGAACAAAAAAATTAGGTAAAGAGGTTTGTTCCACTTACTTTACGACAATCAGCTAACACTCTGGTTCGATTAATCGCCCTCTAGGTTCAGTGTGATATCAGATAGTGGCTCCCCCTCTCTCCCAACTTCTGATATACTCTCACTGCCTCCTAATGCCCAAGGTATGGAGGCATGAGAACAGAACAAGACCTCATATACCTAACCCTAAATAAAACCTAATAGAACCCTACTTATTGTTTACTATCATATATCTATATATATTGTTTTTGTTCTTATTATTTATTTATTATTATAATCATTTTTAATTAAACTGTACCCTTGCGAGGTTGAGTATCACAATGTCGATCAACCAATGCCTTTTGAACTACTTCTAATAACACGAGGCATCTATTTTTATGGTGAAGATGTTACCAAAATGATGTATGTTCGAAATAGTTTCCATAGAGTGAACTGTACATTACATGTTATCCAAAATATGCTTGCCATTTATCAATTGAACGTGAAAAATCTGTATGGCTAAATTGAGCATGGACATGTGAAAATTTGTTAGGGTCGATTCATAGTTTTTGTCATTGTATAGGTCACTAGTATTAGGTAGTGGTCTGTATGTACTCTAGCCGAATGTTTGATGTCAACGTGTGGAAACTTATATTGCCAACTTGAATTATACCAGGCCCTGTCTATCCACTCTTTGATATTAGCCTTCCCATATCTTTGGTTCGACCAAGTGAATCATGGTACAGAAAATGCTAAATCAAAAAATTCACAGTCATCTAGCCTATGCCTTAAAGAAGTAGATTGGCACCAGTTGATTGGTCATCCTCCTTTTTTATCCATAGCATCCAAAACCATATTATACTCACCAATAAGTAGCCAAGGGGATTGAATTGCAGTACCAATATTCAAGATATACTGTCACAAATTATCCCTATGTTACTTCTCGGTTGAAGCATAAATTACAAAACATATCTAATCCACATTATTTCTATCCATTATTACCAAAATTGTCATCTAATCATTTCTAGAGAGGGCCTTAATTGAACAGAATTTGTTCTCTAACAAATCCATAAAACACCAGAGAATCCCTGAGCTTCAACACTAGCAAATCCTTGCAACGGAGTTTTGCAAGCAATTTCAGGATTGCCCCTAGAGATGGGGCATTTAGGCTCCAATAGACATAGCAAATCAGTTTTGTACATATTGCATATTTCAGTAATGTAATTCAAGGTGTCCTTGGCTGTGCCACCGTTACAATTCCAAGAAAGGAGTTGCATTAGAAAAAGAGACCGATGTCTCAGTCTCCATATGGGATGCTTTGTCCTTTGTAATTGCAACGTTAATGTAGCATATTATTATTGTGTAGGGTGATTTGACAGGCTCCTGTCTCCCGTTCCCTTAATATATCAAGTGGGACTCCCTTTGTCCAGCGGTAATTTGCGAAAACCACATTAGAGATGGATTTGATCAGGGCTACTAAGAGAGATTCCTATGCTGCAGTCATCGTTTGAGCTTGTTTGTTGGTCACTTCGTGAAAAGAGATTGGGTTATCCATAGTATTAATGGGTATGTCAACCAAGGGTCAAAACCTATTCATCAGTTTAGATACAGGTGTTTTCCCTTTGAACGGGTCACGGGGAAGCAATATTTTGGGATGATAACTTTTTATCTTTGGGCCATTTTTTTAGGGGAGTGGGGGGTTTTGTTTGTTGCCACTGGGCCATGCTTTGTTGGTGGACTTGCTAATAAAAATGAGAGCTCGACTTTGAATGACCTATATTTTGGCCCGGAGTGTGTTAACATTCTCTGCCCAATTCTGTGTATCCTATTCACCATCAAGGGAAGTGAAGCGTGATCCGGGTATCAAATTGCTACTATTTCAAACATCACCTGAATTCTCTCAATTATGAATATCTAAAGATTTTTCCTTCGATCTGTCATTTCAAAATCTTATTGGGCAGGAGATTCGCCTAATCCCAAGTTTGGTTGCGTCCCAGAGTCTCTGTGAGCACTAGATGGGCAATACTTTTGCTTTCTCGCAGATGATATGTTGGAAGCATCCAAGGGTCGTAAGCACTTGAGTTATTCAAGGGCGTAGTAGGATTAGTAGTAGGAGGTTGAGGCTATAGTGCCACTGTTGGTTATAAGGCTCAGCATGTTGATTGAGCAATGGGGCAATATTCAGCACGATGGTTATATGCCCTACAAGAATAACATATCTATAGAGCCCTTGTATTATAACCATTAAGAGTGATGAATGATTCAAATACGTGGAATCAGATGTTTATTGAGATTCACTTCATGCAAACGTAGGCAAAGCGGCCCCAGGTGGTAGTCATGGTTGTGGATTCAACTTTAACTACTTTCCCTACAGCATTCCCCATCTCGAGCAGAATTTCTTCATCAAATAATTCAATAGAGACCTCAAGGAATCTTTCCTAGACCAAAGTAGAAGTAATAATATCAAAGGATGGCCAGGAATTTAGTTTCCATTTTGCCACCTTTAGGTAAAGCCCCAAGACTGTCCATGGCTCCTGGTCTAACAGTGGTCATAGTTCACCTTTGAGAACAAACAGGCTATGTAGTAGCTAACAATAAAGGTCAATGAGTTCACATCCTTGTTCCTAATTCCATAAATCTCTTAGCATTGATCCAATACACAACGTTCAAAAGATTTTTATAGGACCTTAAGCACTAGGGCATTCCTCCCTGGCTTCCAAAGGCATGAGAAATAATCTAGTGCCACATGAACTGTAGGCCATGGGTAACACCTAATTCAGTTGATTTGAGCATATCAACAATTTCATTCACAGCATTATAGTCTTCATTGTCACTCTCTCTCTCGTACAGTACAGTTACTAAAAAGCTAGCCCTACGAAGGGTTTCCACAAAGGGCATGGTGCCCCTAATAGGTTGTTCACCAATAGGAGTAGAGGTAGCTTGAGTCTAATGACCGCACTGTATTTTCCACACAAAAAAATAGTAGGTCCAAGTATTTTATTGGGTTGTAGATTAGTTTGGGTACCACATTGATTATGAGGGAAAAAAGGGCCTATTACCATTGGCTAAAGAAAAATGGCTTACATTACATAATTATGTTGGGTAAAAGAAAGTTGGCAACTGGCTTTGTCCAAATTGAGGAGAAAAGAAACAGTAAGAGTATTGATCACTTGTTTTGTCCAAAATTGAGGTTCGGGAATCCAAAATTGAGGGTTTAGTTCCCTCATTCTTGTAGTAGCTCAGCCACTGGCTTGGCGGTGAAATCATCAACAGTCATATAACAAACTCATCAAGGTATTATCTTTTTCTCGTGATGCTTGCTCATGATATTGTTCTTCTTTAATTGCAATCATGTTAATCTAGAAAGTTTCTACATCTCATCTGCTTAGGAGCTAAGTTTTTAGTTGGGTTGTTGGATTATCTCAAAATCAAGGTGAAATTGCTACTTTTCATCTGCTTAGGGGTTAAGTCTTTAATACCCAATCTCTTGTGCAAATTTTGGATTTAGATTTGCCTTTCAACTTATTAGTGTAGGACTTTAGATTATTAATGAGTATGATGATTTTTTTTTTTGAAAAAATGCTATTGTATTATTAATGAGTCTAGGTTTAGATAGCTTTTCTAAGTTTCTTGACAATGTATTGCAATGGTATTGAGTATCTTTCTTAATTATTAGCTTCATTGATGCTTTCACATATAAAGAGAATTCTATCCTAAAGATTTCAGTCTCGTTCACCTTAAATTATATTTGCTATTACATCAATGATTCTGAATCACTTTTTTATCCATGTACATCATTTTCACTTRTTTGTCATTACTAATTTACTTCTATACAGTAGGSTTTGCCTTTATTGGGACCTTGTTATTAGAGTTTATGGCTTTTTATTGAGCAATCCTTTCATAACCTATCTCTATTAGTTTGTGCAATTACCATTTGTTGATTTCCTTCTCCATTCTAGGAATTGCATTGCATTTCATTATCATTTGCTTATTTATTGATGCACCTTGCTTTCTAGAGGAACCACAATTTCTTTAGTAGATAGGTTTTGCAAGTTAAAACTATTATTTTCATTGTACGTCGCATATTTATTTGAACTTATTAGAGTTGGTTTGGTTTTATTTAAAATTCATGTACTATATAAAATGTTATTACTATTTAGTTGTGGGCATTTTAAGCATTCTTTTCTTCTTTTATATATGAATCACAATTTCTTTGTTGGATTGCTGAAGATGGTTTTTAACTTTTTAGGGTTTATAATAATGAATGTAACTTTTGGCAGAATGTGAGTGTATCTTTCCATTAGAAAGCGATAACTATGGAGAGGTGCTTTAAAAGTGTTGCTCGAGAAATTATTAATAATGAAACATCAAATAGAGTTGAGGAAACATCAAACAAAGTTGAGTAGCTCAATGTAATTGAGAAATTTGATGTCGCACAAGTTCCCACTGGTCTTGGGCTAAGGCTTTCAATTTTAAGCTACAGTGTTAACATTAGAGATCAAGTTCCAAGAGCAAGGCATTGTCAACCTTTGGGTCATGAATTTCGAGAATAAAAAATTGGAGTTAGCCAATTATGAAAGATTCAATCCTTCTTAGTTTAGTGAATATGGTGATTGGATGGAATACACTATAGAAAAAGATGCAGCCTATTATTTGTGTTGTCATCTTTTCAAAACAACACATAGGAAACAATCGGTGGTAAATTTTTTGTTAGCAAGGGATTAACATATTGGAAAAATAAAGAAAAACTTAAAGTTCATGTGAGGCAGCATGATACTGAACATATAAAGCTCGAATTAAGTGTGATGCTATGATGAATCAAGTTCAACATATTGAAACTGTTATGCACAAGCAATCAAAACAAGCAAAGGAAGATTACCACACCCATCTCAATGCATCAATTGATTATAAGTGTTCAAGATTTGTTATGGCAAGGCCTACCCTTTCAGGGTCACGATGAATCTGAAGACTCCCAATCCTAGTAATGTTCTTATCCAATTACAATTTCTTGTTGGTAATAATGATGCTACTAAATATGTGATATTGCAAAATGCTCCAAAGGATTGCAAGTTAACATCGCCTGAGATTCAGAAAGATATAGTAAGAGCTTGTGCTGTCGAAACAATAAATGTGATCATGACAGACATCAGTGTAGATTCATTGTTCTCTATTACGGTTGATGAATCTAGTGATGTGTCAACAAAGGAGCAAATGTTTGTTATTAGGCAATAGTGGGCATGTAAATGAGTGCTTTACGGGGGTTAAACATGTTACCAATACTACGACTGTCACTTACGGCTGCTATAGATAAGATATTTTCTAGATACAACCTGAGCATTTCTAGATTGAGGGGACAATGTTATGATAGGCCAGTAATATGCTAGGAAAGTTCGATGGTTTGACGAATTCATTCTAAAAGAGAACCCATGTGCATTTTACATGCATTGTTTGATTTTAATTTTATATAAATTGTATTTTGATTCTTTTCTTTGCATTACAGAGAAAGCAAAGGGCTTTTATGAGGTGAGTATCATACTTTTTTTTATTTATTTTATTTATTATTTATTTGTAATTTGAATTAATATTTTAATTTATTAGTATTAGAAATGAATTCTAATATTAGAATATTATTAATTGGTATTATAAGTATTAATTAAATTATATAAGTATTAATATTATTAGTTATTAATTATAAGTAAGAGTAAAATTTAAGGTAAGGAGTAAGTATTACGTAAGTTTACGCTCTTCCCAATCACTGGAGTTTTCTTACATTTCAAAAATGAATAAATGATACTTAAAAAAATTGGCATAATTAACTTTATTAATATTAAAATCTTAAGAATTTAAATAACTCTCAATGACTTCAAGCTACTCTTGTAGGGCTATTACAATAAAAGTAATTTTAATTGCTTATTTTTTTGTATTTTTACTAAACGGGAAGTGTTGTTAAAGGAATCTTCCTAAGGCATGGTTGATCTTTCTTAAATTAGAAACATTAGCCTTATTGAGGCAATCGCAAAGCAAGATATTAAAAGAAAGGGAAATTAATCGGAAACTAGCCCTTCGGCAATTCTAAGTGATGCAACTTGGGATCATATTTATAATTCTTTTAATTTAGTTGATTCAATATTCTTTATTTGTGGGTGATTTGTCTGGAAGATGATTATGCGAGTGAAAATTATTCTTCTTCGACTCAGAATTTAAGGCATTTTATTATATTGAATGAACATATTTCTTTTGATTTTTTAATCAACTTATTAATTTTATCAAAATTTGTCCAGGAATTTTGGATGGAATTGTCCATACAAATGAAAGATCAAGATATTGTGAATGCAATGAAATTGGTAAGGATTTGCAAGCAACATCTCCAAGAGATGAGAGACAATGGGTGGGATTCATTCTTGGGATATGTTTAACATTTATGCCAGCAGCATCACATTGATGTTCCTAAGATGGTTGATATATTTATGCGCATTGATCCTCATGGTTGCACACAGCGTAATTCACCAAAAGTGTCAAATTTTCGTCACTTCTGTGTAAATTTATTCGATGTTGTCTTTGATTTGCAACTACAAGAGTTGAATGATCGTTAACCACAAATTTACTACTTTGTATAGCTTGTTTGGGTCGACAAGATTCATTCTCTGCTTTTGACAAGAAATGATTGATTCATCTGTTGAAATATTATTCAAAAGATTTTTTGAAATTATATCTTTTGACACTTGAGGATCAACTTGATACTTATATTTTTCATATACGCTCTAACAAAGCATTTGAAGGCTCGGAAGGTCTTGGTGATCTTGAAAAGAGGTTAATTATGGTAAAGAAGAGCATGGTATATTCTTTGTTACAAGCTTTGGACTTTGGCATTAATTTTACTGGTTACTAATGCTAAAGTTAAATGAGTATTTTCTGAAATGACTACTGTGAAGGATAAATTGCGCAATTCGATGAAGACGAGTGAATGACTGATAGCCTTATTGTTGATGCAGGGAGAGATAATTTTRAAAATAATGATGAAGTCATTATAAAATAATTTCAAACTATAAAAACTTGCAAAGAATTATTTTAATATGTTAATTACATTTGTAGTTGTCTTTATTATTAAATTATTTATATCTTAATTTTATTAAAAACTAGCACTCCCACTTAACAGAAACCTTAACGTCGCTACTGTTCACCAACATCCTGAGCATCATGAACGTGGTCAGTCTCCGCATTAGGGCGCTTAAATTTGCGAACACTGCGTCACAGTTGATCAGCATCCTCGACCGATTTGGGGGCTTGTTGTCGGTTGAGAGGTCTCAGTCGGTGGAAAGGGCTGAGTCGTTTGAGAGGGTTTAGGCTCCATTCTTTCTGGTTATGATTATTAGCTTTATATGTATCAAACTTGTCCTGATTGGCATTCCGTGAATAAAGTATAAGACCAAGAAGGGTCGGCCGAGATGGCTTCTCAAACACTCTGCCTCCTTAATAGGCTCAGAACCATAAATTTGTTAAAGCCAAAATTTCACCTGGATGTAAATTTATAGAAAAGCGAGACAATCTTTAGCTATTTTATTAAACGACGTAGTAACTGCTAATATACATACAGTACAAAGTAATGCAATTTCAATCCCAATTGATTTGAAATAACCAAACCATTCAACCATAATGTAGAATTTCATATCCACAAGAAATCAGAATTCAAGCTACTAGTTTAGAAGCCTGCTCTCGGCAAAACTTGTTGCTTTCCTCAGACATTGTTCAAATTCTCTAATTTGCTCTGCGGAGGCGGAGATGGAGACCGATGAGAATTTGTAGCTGCATCACTACCAGGTGGTGGCGCTGGCACCCCGAAAACCTGCGCATTGGTGCGCAAATCTTGCCGTCCTTTAGCTCTTCCTAGAAAGTAACACCCAAAGCCTAGTAGAATTGAGAAGATAATGAATGGAAGAGAGATAACCACCACCATACCCATGATGACAGAGAGAGAGAGAGAGCAAGCGAMGGAAGAAGAGAGGCACAATAATAAATAGTAGAGCTCGAAGAATCAGAATYTGCATTAAAGTTCYAGAAAGATAATTTGTTGACGTTGAGCTTAACGTTCAAGTTTCTAACGTATACTTTCTCTTCACCAATAGGCAAGTGACATCTGCAAAATACTTTTGAAGGAAAGCAACCTCTTGATGAACCTGATAGATTCTTTCTTTTCCATTTTCTCTTTTTTAAAAAAAAAAATTAAAACTAGTGACCGAAGTTGCATTCAATACTATTACAGGAATGGCTTTGCAGAAAACTAGCAGATAAATAATTATTTCCTCCCTTTTCAATTTAAGTGTACGTAATTATTATTTTGAGCTCTTCTTATGACTGCCTACCGGAAATGCCGAACTTAATTCGAGTTTTCAGATGTCGTAAAGTGTACATGATCACAGTATGGTACATGATCCCATTAATATTCTAGAGGATATTGAAGAAGATAAAAAGTAGGATCGAGAATCATTTGATATGAATGAATGATGAATTAATTATTCGAAAATCATTTAAAATATTGTATTATCTTAATTTAATAGATTTTATTAATTATTTGATAAATTATGTATTGAATAATAGTTTAATAGAATTGATTAATTATTATGGGATATGGTAGATTATGATAATTATTTAAATATTATTTTTACAATTTTGTAAGGAATTTTTAGGGATTTTATTATTTTTTATTTATATTTTTAATTTTGATGTGCTAATTTGACCCACCTACCTCGGTTGGAGTTTTTCCAGCTTACCATTTCGGCGAGCCGGCCTGTCTAGACTCGTCCAATAATAGGGTTGTTGGTGGGCAGTCCGGCCCGCCGTGAGTTGGCCCATCTCAAAACTCTATGACTAGCACATACACATTAACTAGGGAAACACTAAGGAAAAAGTAATATTTTCTCGAAGTTTTGTGAATTTTGGGATGAAAAATTAAAAGGAAAATAATAAAAAAATTAGAATAATAAACCTATAGTTAAAAATATTACAAATATATTGTGAATGACGTTTTTATCCTCTTGAAATCCTAAAAGCTGTAGAAGTTTTAGGTTTAACTTCTATTAATAGAGAATTTTAGTTCACATAATACGAATAACAATTTGTCTAGAGTTTGCTCTCTACTTCTCTTCCTTCTATAACTACAAGACTTCTTCTCCCTCTCGCTTCTCAAATTACAAAACGTTATCATCATGACTCTCTATCTCTTGAAGTTTTTGATTGAGCACGAATTTTTGACAGATCTGATTGAATACAGATCTCTATTTTCGATGAAACTTCTGATTAAGATTAGTTAATTATTTTCTTATTATTGCTTCAAATTATCTAAAGTACCTAAATCGATTAAATTTTTCTTTTTCTTTATTTCTAATTTATAAAAAACTAGTGCTCATTTTTCTATTGTAAATTGTTTGTGATATTATAAGTTTTAGCAATCTGTTCAATGATGCTAAGATGCATAGAGAAAATCCCCAACATCTCGTGATCTGAGTCATCATGTATTGGAGTTTTGGATGTGTTCCATTAATCTGATTAAAAGGACTTCTACATCTATATATGTGTTATGAAGCTTACTTACCATGATGTGCGAATTCCATGAAGTTTTGGTCAAGAGCTATATATTTAAAAGCAGAAGTTTTTGAAAAGTATTTCTGAAGTATTCTCTTTTGGAAAATGTATTTAGTATAATGGCTAAAGGATTTGCGTGAATTTCRTGGGTCACCATTACTTTGATCTAGTATATATTACTAGATTATACGTATATGCTATATATTTGTAACAGATGCGTGCTAGATGAAGTAGTAATATATTATTATTATTTATTATTATCGAATTATTATATTATTATGAATATTTCAAAAAAATATTGAATTATTGCATTTGAAGAGGGAATAGTAGTATAAATTATTAATATTATTGTTTACACGAATCATTCATCTGTAAAATATAATAGAAAAATAAGAGAAGTACATAACAAAGTATTAATCTTATAAATTTGATAAGGAAAAAAGTTAAAATCTCTACAACGTTCTCGCTAAGAATTCAATTCGTTAATTCTTTCCTTTGAAATTTTTYGATGGCTTCACATCTTAATCTCGAGATTTGAATTCTTTGGAATTTTTTAAGGGTTTCATAGCTTGATTTCGAATTTAAACTTTTTGAATTTTTCAAGRGCTTCACAGCTTGATCTCGAGATTTGAGCTCTTTCGAATTTTTTTAGGGCTTCGCAGCTTTGTCTCGAGATTTGGACTCTTTGAAATTTTCGAGGACTACGCAGTTTGATGTTGGAATTGATTTGATTTATCGAAGTCACATTTAGGAGTAATGCGGTGTTACTTGATTCTCTGAGCTCCATCATTGATTTTTGTTGGTTGAACCTTATTATTTTTAAAATGTGTGATCATTTAATTGGCCGAGATGTAAAATATTTCCCACTTATAATAGAGCAAATAAATTTAAATCTTGATTATTTAAATAAATCATGAAAATTTAATTTAATAAAATTTTCATGTCCACAATTATATATTATTGAAGAATGTTATTATATTATATCTTGAAAAATATTAAACTATTATTCTAAATTAATATTGTCTACTCTTAAAGAAAATATATTACCATCTAAATATTCTTGAAGGATATTAAAATATTGGTCCTAAAGTAAAAATGGTCTAAATCTAAATTAACATTATTTGTTCTAGAAGAACATGATATAATCATATGATGATCTCAATATCCCTGAAAAAAGTTAAACTATTATTTTAAGTTCATATTATATACTCTTGCATGGTATATTACAATTTAAATATTTCTCGAGAATATTGAATTAATTAATCTAAATTAAAATTATTTACTCTTAAAGAATATACCATAATATAAATATTCTTGAAGAATATTGAAATGACAAACGACCTCTGCCTTTTGTATTCGGCGGTCACAACAATTCCAAGCTTGGTGGCAACAATTTTTCTTCTACCTTTTGCTTCCTGACCGCCATGGCGGTGGATTTTCTGCCTTATGTGTCTTTGGCAATCATGGCGGCACCTCCCTTTTGCAGATTCGCAGCAAGCTGTGCAACAGCGACGAGGATTTCTACCTTCTTTTTTTACGATGGCCCTAGCTAGCAAGGCTGCAACATCTTGTTCTTCTTCTTCTGGCTTTTGTATCTTCGGCATCTCCCTTTTGCAGATTCCTAGCAAGCCGTGCAGCGATGATAAGGATTTCTACCTTCTTTTTTGATGATGGCCATGGCTAGTCGGGCTATGACATCTTGTTCTTCTTCTTCTAGCTTCTGTATCTTCGGCAATCATGGCGGCACCTCCCTTTTGCAGATTCCTAGTGAGCCGTGCAGCGATGATAAGGATTTCTACCTTTTTTTTTTTGGCGATGGCCATGGCTAGCAGCTGCGGGGACAGCTTAATCTTCTTCTTCTGTCTTCTGTATCTTCGGCAATCACAAGGGCACCTCCTTTTTGCAAATTCACAGCAAGCTGTGCGACAGCTGTGAGGATTTTTGCCTTGTCTTTCAGTGATTGCCATGGCTAGTAGCAGCGATAACAACTTGTTCTTCTTCTTCTGCCTTCTGTATCTTCRGCAATCATGGCGACACCTCCCTTTTGCAGATTAACAGCGAGATGTACTAAGATGACAAGGATTTCTTCCTTCTTTTTCAGCGATGGCCATGGCTAGCACCGATGGCGACAGCTTGTTCTTTTTCTTCTGCCTCCTGTTTTCGATGTGCATATCGAGCAAAAGAGAGAACCCAACAACTACTACTCCGTCGACCTATGTTAGTGTTGACCTTGATGCTCATAATGACCTTCATGAGCTTGGAAAGAAGCTTTGCTCTGAAGCCCTTGAGGGGACAGTGGCGAATGAAGAAGCTCAAGCTCTTTTGATAAAACCGCCTCGAAATTTCAAGAAGTTGCTGCTCTTGCTTTTTTTTTTTTAAATTGAGAAAATGTCACATTTGTGAAGGAGACAATTCCTATAGAAGACTCAGCTTGAAAGGAGTTGATGGGTTCACAACTTCAAACAGCTTATGATTAGGCTAAAGAAAAGTATTCTCTAGCCAAAGATAAGTATGAGGGCTACACTCACCATCAAACCAGACTTCTATGGAGATCTCTTGCCACTAGGACATCAATAGACTTCAAACATCTTGATTGGTGGCTCACTAAAACCCATACTGTGGTAGGAAACCTATCGCAATGGATTGCTATGATGAGATTTTCTTCAACAAATTTTAATTAATTTAAATCCATATTAATTTCGAATCAGCTTAAAAGATATTTGATTTAGTAAAATTTTTAATTAAAGCAAGAAGTTCTTATCACAGGGACCCACCATGGCAGGAAATGTATTACTGCTGCACTATTGTGATGAGCAATGTTTAACAAAATTCATCAGTATATAATTATAATTCGATTCTTAATTCAAAATGAGTAAATAAAGTTTGCGAATTGTGTAACTCAGAATTTCTCATCACAACACCCAGCCGTGACAGACGTTCTATCATGGAAGCCCTCTGTGATGAGCAATATTTTTCTGTTTTATGTTTGCATGAACTCTAATTCAGTAAGAAAAAGATCACTGTTTAAATATGATTAGATTTAAGGTGTATATGTGCATCACAACATCTAACATGTGATTATCAAATTTTAAAATTAATACATTTTAAAGTAAATAGATTTTGTCACTTGAAATAGAATCAAATTTACAAAAACTAAATAAAGGGTAAATGTCTTCACTTCTCATGCAAAGGATTTGTACAAGTATTACGGTTGTGGCTAGTTTTCGAACACATACTACATTTGGGGGGCTTGCGTACCTCTCTGATTGATTTTTTTGTAGTTTCGATGGGCGTCCAGTGGTCATTTTATTAGCAGTCGAAAGACCACTCTTGAAACCACTTGTGCAAGTTGCCACTTATTCTCATTCGGTAGTGGGTTAATAAACTGTGAATATGTATCTCTCCAACAAGAAGTGGTATAAAAGCTAGAACAAAGAGCATAAGTGTTTGCATCATCCTACCTGGAAGCGTCAATTGTATATGGGTAAGAAAATTTATCAAGATTAAATTGCCTACAAGTACAAGTATATTCTTTCAAGTTAATCACATATGATTTCAACTTGTCAACAACTTGAAACTCAGTCGATGATATCCTGGTAACATTCCACCCATTTGCCTCAAGATAGTTCAAACACATCTCCAGCTTTCTAGGTGAGTGAGGTGAGGTGACTAGTGCACTTCTCATTTCTTTCATAATACCATTTTTACAATAATTTTCTAATGTACTCAATCATACTAATTATAGGAAAATCTCGGGCCTCTTTCAATGTGAAGTTTATAGATTTTGCATTGTTTGTTGTCATTATATTGTATCGAGTCTCTCTAAGATATGCTCTACTCCAATAATGCAAATCAGCAGATTCTAAGTGCTCTTTGATTCCATCTTTTTTACTGCAAAGAGCTGTCATGTGGTCCTCAAAATATGTTAAACTATAAGCATATTTAGTGTTTTTAGACAATGATGACAAATCAGCCMTTGAAAATTTAGCCTTCAAGTTATTGCTCAAATGTCATATGTAATTCCCATGACGTGCAGCAAACTGGTAGACATTTTTGTCCAAAGAAACTCGTGAGTTACAAATTTATATGAAACACAAAGTTTGGAGCACTTTATTTATAAATTAAACTTATCATACTTGACTTTAGGCTTATTTGCTGTAAATTTAAATGACTATGCCCTTGTCGACTATGTCTTTGTGCTTGAAATTTCTTATGTTGAATGCATGGCACTTGATATTGAAGAGTAATTGGTGAAGAGGAGGAGTAAAATGGTAAATTTATATATTTGGCATTTGATGTAAAMTTATGAATGTGATATCATAACATATGAGGATTTTAGAACATCCGTGGTTGTTTAGGGCCTCAAAATTGAGTTCGAAATTTTTACAGCTTTTTTAGACTTTTTAATAATTTTTAAATTTTATTAATTAGACTTTAGGKTAATTATTTTTGAGTTAGGATTAGTGTTTTCCCTATTTAAGGAACCTTCATGATTATAATTCTTTTATTTAGTTACTTATTATCAATAAAGTTCGATTTTTCTCTATTTATTCGTTGCTAGATTCTAAATTTATTTTTTCAAATTTATTGCTTATAAATATCGTTATGTTTTGATAGGCACATTTGCTAATAAAGATTTCCAATATTTTCTTTCGTAGTCAGTTGAATTTAATTGGAATGAGTTTCCATGCCTTTAAAAAGTCGATATTGCATGAATCCAGCTAGACTGATTAGGAGGGAATTCATGTCCCGGGCCGGCCTGAGAATTTGGGGATCTTAGGTAAACGTATGTTTGGAGGTTCCGGTTAAAATATTAATTAATCATATTTCTTATTAAACAATTTCAAAGTAAAACAAAAAACGTTGATGTTCATTTCACATTTAGTCTTCAGAAATTGTTTGACTTATTATATAAGTTCTTCAGATAATTATTGTGTACAAATGGTAGCTTTTGTAAATTAAATAGAAATCGAAAAAGTATTCTTATATTTGTCTAATTATTTAGATCGATATTTAAGTGAAGAAAGAACTTGTTTGATTATTTATAAAATATAATTAACTTTAAAAGATTCCTTCACAGTATGTGTTATTTCATAACTGACATTTTTTTGTCAAATTATTATTTTTTCTTAAACTCACTATTATTTTTGAGAGCCTTAACCGATAACCTATATCGCCAAGGCTCGAGGCCGCCCTCGTTAGGAATAGATTCAAGAACTTAGGTTGGAGGGGACAAAGAAAAAAAAAAGTAAAATATACATATACATATTATAGATGATTGTTCTTTTAAATTATATATATTGAATAATATCAATAATAAATATTACATAAATTAAACTGATTTATCACATATCTAAGGACCTAGGCAAAGAGTGTTAGAGGGGCGGCGGAATCCGCCCCGGGCCCCTGTTATTGTCAACTTATGGAAGAGGTCTTGCCACCAATGGCTATGGCTGATATTTTGCCATGAAACTTACAACTCCATAAAAACAAAGAGAAGAAGAATCATAAAATGTCATTAATTAGTGGTTTTTATCATAATTGGCTAACTGTAACTTGCTTTCAGTTAATGTAATCATGTCAAACATTCGCTTTCTGAAACAGCTTTAGAAAGGGAACATCAGTAAGACAATTTCCATGTGAAGAGAAGAAAGAAGTAGTAAAACTGAAGACTCACAGGAGTCATCGCCCGCCACTCGCCAAAGTTAAAGCGGTTGCTAGAAGTCCATGAATCTTGAGATCATTCACCGAGACCTCTCTCTGGTCTTGCTCTTATCTCAAACTGCAAGAGAATGTGAAAACCCGTGTGAGAACCAGAGATAATTACAAGAAAAAAATTTGCTTCCATCTTAAGTACTTTAGCTACATTGTATTCTTGAAAGAGTCACCAGTACATTGTGTCTCAAGACCCTCAAGATGAATAGAAGGCCTTTGACCCAGACCCGAACAACCACCGGAGTAAATGAAAAGGAAGAGTTTGAATTACAAAGTTATTTAAGATGTCATTTATTGACTAAGAAACCAAAGAAAGAGCAATCTTTAGGAATTGCATGCTCAACGTTTCTTAGTGCTCCTTTAATTTTGTTAAAAAGTATTGATCGAAAACTAATTTATTAGAACAATAATAAATAAATGAATGAAGAAAATTTATACTATAAAAATGAGGGGTGCGGATCTCTTTAAGAAGATTCAAGTCCTCTACAATCTTCAAGTCTTTAAGAACTGATGCAGCAGAGAGTAACCTTCGCTTGTCTCCTACAACATACAACAGCCACAACAATTGTTGTATAGCTTTAGCAATTCTGTATAAATTTCTATAGCCCAAGCTCCACCRAAGAAGATCTTTCTAAAACTGATTTTTTTACTATGGATGTATGTTGACAATGATAATATGTAACTTAAACAATAAGACAACGATATAAGATATTTATCGATAATGAACCACTAAGTACATGACCTTAGAATCAAGTGACTATAAGCTTTTAATCTAATGGATATGACCTTCAATTTTTAATTCATCCATCTTGACAATGTATTAAAAAAAATTATAGACATACCTTATATTAGAATATAACAAGGTAATACATATTTATTAGCATTCATGTATCGTATATATGCAAAAAAGAATTCAAAATTAACTTCTTTCGGTCAACCATCCTATCTATAGGATCATGCAATCGTGACAAAACATGAGATCATGCATGCTTCTTGCCTTCTATAGCGAAAGCCTCTTCTGTGTGCATCTCTTGGTTTCCCACCAAAATTTTCAACCTAGTTCGTTAAAAGGAAGACAGTTATTCAGCTGACCGCCCTCTGCTACACATGGGTGGCCCCGTGGGATTTTCAACACTTGTGGGAGAATTCTTCTTCTCTTTTTCTTTTTCCGGAGCTCAG
>MEJB01000005.1:2167841-2186697 GCA_001752375.1 Rhazya stricta
AAGAAAGAACGAAGGAAGAGAAATATTTATTGGGGGCTTGATTTATTTATGTTTCTCCTTATTGATTAATTGTCGCGACACTATTAAAGTTTATAGTTCTTTTCATATACATAAATATTTTAGGATTTTAAAAGAAAAGAAAAAAAAGAAAGTTAATAAAGTCTTTAAAAATTATTACATGCATTTTTATTTTAAAATCCTAAGTAAAGTAATGACTATCACTTTTCTTGATTTGAAAAATTTGATTCGTTTTCAAATACGAAAATAATTTTTTAAACGCCAAAATTTAATATAGAGGAATGAGATTACTTTCCTGATGTAAATTTCTTAATAATCAAATGAGGCCTAAAAATATCAAGTGAAAGTATCCTAATCTAATTCACGAGATTGGGCAATTGGTAAGTGAATAAGGAAGATTCTAAAATCCAATCCTGATTTAACGGGAACCTTTTTGACTTCTTTTTCCACCAAAATTTGCAAGTAATAATTAGGCTTTCGAGAATCAGTATAATGTGGGCACGTCTTGCGAAAAAACCTAACCCTCTTGGAATCATCACTCCTTGATTTTCCATGCTAAAAGCTTCATTTTGGACTTGACCTGATTTTTCATCCTCTGTCACAAAAACACAAATCATGATCGAAATTCAAGATTTTATAATTTTTAAAATTTAAAACATAAGGAAATATTAATAAATTATAATTCATTTAAGAGTACTACCAATTGTGTTAATTTTTACACAATTAAAGTTCAAATATATTCCTTTTAGCCTTTATATTTAGATTTTGTTTCGGTTATTGAATAGGGATTCTTCCCATATRAACCCTCGAGCTTTTGTTCATGTTATTGAATTTATCGAGATAGATTGGATTTTTATTGATTTGGACTAGATCTAATTTTAGAGTTGAGGAGCAAAATGTAAAAGTCCATTTTTGGGTCCTTCCTAAAAGCGTATAGAGATATTATAGATGCATTCCGTTTATTAAGGTACGGAACCAAGATTCAGTTATGTGTCCCAATTGCCACCTTGGCTTCATTAAAGACATTGACTCCAATGGGGGGAGAGAGAGGGAGAGGGAGAGAGAGAGAGAGAGTCATACTATATGATAATAAGGCATTAAGGGTATTTAATGTTTATCATTTTATTATTTTTTTTAATTTGATAATTTGGAGTATTACATGTAATAAACATACATTTTATATATGAAACAAATAAATAAGAATATATATAACCCAGTAGTTTGGGACCTTTGGTAACTGTACTGCTAAATTAAATTGATATCTAATGTTTGATCTTATTAGATTATATAAACGTAACTTGAGTCGAATTCAAATTTGTTTCATCAAATGAAAATATTATAAAGATATACAGTTGAGTTTATTATATGAATTAGAAGATGATTATCCTATATTCTATCAACTAGAAAAAGCTAGATGTACCAAAATAAAATAATCTAATTAAGTTTAAAGGAAAGAATAGGAAGGGATGACTAGGATATTACAGGCAAGGTTCAGGTGGCCAAATTTCAGCTGTTCTTGTGGTAGAGTATCAGAGTATGCATTTTGATAAACAAACATAATTATTTTAATTTAAATAAGTATGACTAGGATATTACAGGCAAGGTTCAGGTGGCCAAATTTCAGCTGTTCTTGTGGTAGAGTATCAGAGAATGCATTTTGATAAACAAACATAATTATTTTAATTTAAATAACTATGTTTAGTTGAGAGATAAGCAAATTTGCCAAATAGTCAACGTAAATTTCTCAGGATTAAAGGTTTAAGAAAATTGTTAGTGCCATAAACTTTTGTCCAGAGTTAGTTTTCCATTACCTTACTTCGGAAGCAAGTGCAGTCGATCACCTACCGCCCAAGAATTCATCCTATCAGAACCAAAGATTATTTGATCGCAGAAGAGAACAGTTCTTTTTTTCTTTATATTTTTAGGAAAAAATTAGTATAATTTGTGAAATATTTTTTGTTATCATGTAAGGAAGGATTCATTTTAGAACTCAAGTAAGAAAATGTATAATGTCTTGTCTGGTTTCGAATATTCTAGTAATTCTTTATGTTATATGAATAATAATCTGTTCATGTGTTTCTATAATATTGAATGATAATTAACAAAAGTAAAGAAGATGTTCTTGAAGGGTTAAATATTATATAATATAGTATTAATAATTAATATGTTTTGATAGGATTATATTATATATATAATATTATATATATATATATATATAATATAGTATTAGTATTAATATATAAAAAATGGTACTAGAAGATATGTAGGCGTCTTGAATGCATACTTGAATTGAGATAGTTACTCAGGACAATCATCCCAATAATGCATAGGAAAAAACGATCCAGGTCCAGATTCAGGTTATGACACAATAGTGTAGAGCTCGTACTGATAAATAATACGATAAATAAGTAATTATTTTCAGTTTTACGGTTAAGCCTAAATTCTGTTAGCAGAAACTTTATCGTATATAGTATACCAAATAAGTACATTTGATATTCACAGAATCTTTCATAATAAATATTAATTAATTTAATCTCTTAGAGAATGGGTGGATTACGGTCTAAGATATCTCTAATCCAATAAAAAACAGATTATTGGGCTAGGAACATATCATAGTTTTCATCTCTTAATAAGCTGGGTCTATATACTGGGCGTACTGATTGGGTCCTTCTGGTCTTGTTTATCTGGTGAGATAAAATAGGAAAACCCTTTTTAAACTATGGAATCTATATTGAGTTGATCAATAAACTGGAGTTAAGTATTTCCACTCAGATATTCCTATATACAAGAAACTAGAATATTATTTGGGTTTTTAGAAAAGAATATCAGCCAACATGTATGTTTTTCTGGATTCTTTCCTAATGAATATGGAGTTTTTCTTGTCTTCTAATGGTCCATAGAATACTGAAAGCAGTTGTGGAGGCGTGAATAGCGGAGTGTTCTGGATTCAGGTGTCTAATGGGCTCTAATATCACCTATATGAGGTCAAAAATCGGGGTTCTCTTTTTTTCCGTCTCACATTTGGTAAATAGATATTAATTATTAAATTGTAACTATGAAATTGTGTGTGTTGGTGGTGTGTATATAGTAATAATTATATATTCACGTGATGTTACTATATTATTAATATATGCTGATATTATGAAATGGTGGAATTGTGATAACTATGTACCCCGTTTCACTAATCAAATATATCTTAGTAATAGCATTACTTAGATATATGATATATGTCATACAAAGATTGTAGGAGGATGTATCAATAATTTTCATAAATAAAGTGATGTAGAGATATACACTGAGTAATCCATTGGGATGTGGTTATTTGATTGTGACGTCTTTGTGTCTTTTCTTGTGTAATTGGGCATATTGTAAATTTCTAGGATTTGGAAATAAAGCGTTTCTTTATATTATCTGTAACCACGTAATCTCATAGATAATTGTGAGAGTGAAGTTATATCACAATAAGAGATAAATAAAAGGATAGAAAGAGATTTTGTCATAAAGAAAATAATATGATCAAATATAATAGGTGTAATCGTTATAGTCTCAACTGTGATGGACAAGGTAAATGTACATATTAAAAGAACGACATATAGTATTTATGAAAATTGTAAGGTATAAATCAATTCAAAAACACAAGGGATTGAACGCTAAAACTAACACAATAACATAAGAAATTTAAAATTCATAACAAAAGTTTATACATTATAATGGTGTAATTGAAGGAGATACATTTTTTCCATTTTTCCTCAAAATTCATTTTGGCCAACTTGACTTAAAACCTGAAGGAAAGATTTGATGCTGATAATATTATAGTTTGAGGAAACATTTCATTATTACTAGATGTTTATGACGTGCATAGTATAATTCATATACTAATATATAGTATGTAGATATAATTAATCTATATAGTTATTACAATAGTAATAAATCTCTATAGTAGTTCAAATGATTATTTGGGGTATTATGTAAACTTTCTATCATCATTCAACATATATATTTACTCTTACTCGATTTATAATTGTAATATATATATTATATTGTTATAAGTATAATTTTGTGAATTGAATATTTTAATACTATAATATATATAATATATTATATATATATATATATATATAATATTGATTACATTTATAAAGTTAATATAATTTAACTATGATTAAAAAAAACATTACAATTGCACGTTATATCTCATACTAGTATATATATATAAAAACATAATTGTTTAGTGCTATTCATCTTCCATCTTAAAATACAAAAAGTTAATCCTATTGCTGAATAAAATACAACAAGCAAAACGACTACTATTTAAAATGTTTTATAAATCTAATCACAATACAAATATTTCTCAAGAAAAACAATCTACTATTCTAATTCCTACRTGTTTTGTTTTTAACTATCCAATATTTAAAATTTTTTATTCGATTCAGGTTCAAGTCGAGAGAAACTCCTTTACGAGCAAAAATCCAATAAGACAATCACTTTTATTTTAAGAAAACCAATAAGATAATCCTCAAGTTTTTAAAATGCTGAGCATTGAAATGTAATTCTAGTCATAAATCTAGGCCAATATTAATAGTCCTTCTGTATTTCCGGTGGGTTGTTGAAGCAGCCATCAATGCCATCTTTGGCTATCAATTAAAATAATACATCACACTTTTCAACGTGTTTTCTAAAAAGGAAAAGTTCGATGAAGAAAAATAATAAATAAATATAAATAAATAAAGATTTATAATCAAATGCATCGATTTATCCGAATAAGTCTAACTCCCACACCCAACCCCACACCAGAAGAAGTCTATTTTCTGGATATGCATAAATTGGCCATGTTCACCTACATCCTTGCCCACGCCCCCGTTTTTCAAGTCAGAATAGCTCTGAGTTCATCTCTTCCTCTACCCCCAACCAACACCTCAACATACATAGAGAGACGTCAGAATTATGGCTGAGGAATCAAGAAGCAACGGGAATCTGGTTTTGGACGTGAAAGACGGTGATTTAAATCACAAAGATGCAGGAGGTTCAACTTCAACATCAAAAAACAGTAATAATTCTTCAGGGTCCTGCTTTGTCACTCTCCCTTTTATGCAAAAGGTGAATTGAATCTTCTACAAGTTCTCATCCTCATGATTCATAGCTGCAGTTTTCTAGCTTGCAAATTCATCTTTTAGCTCGCTAAGAATCCAAAGCATAATATGCACTCAATTACAGTATTCTCCCAGCTTCCAGACAGGTAGACTCAACTTTTCTCCTGCTACACATTATCAGAACTGCTTTGTCTTACTTCTCTATGAAAAGGGATCAAAGATACTCCTTTTCTTCCAATTTTAATTCCACTAACCTCAGCCGACCAAATTGTGCCTACAGTTTCCTTGGTTTAATGCTAATAAATGACCCAATAAATATTTCGGTTAAACATGCTTTTCAATAMTAGCAAGCATCAAATAGATAAAGATAACTACTGCTCTGAGTCAATGTAATTTGTTTCTTGTTTATACAGTTGATAGCAGAGATTCTGGGTACATACTTCTTGATATTTGCCGGTTGTGGTTCGGTGGTGATCAATACAATTAGAGGAAATATGATTACATTTCCAGGAATATCAATTGTCTGGGGACTGGCCGTGATGGTGGTAGTCTACTCAACCGGCCATATTTCTGGTGCACATTTGAATCCGGCTGTAACCATTGCTTTCGCCACCTGCAAAAGGTTCCCCTGGAAACAGGTAATTAAGCCTTCTGCATTACCAAACTCTATCAGATCATCGTTAATAACTAGAGCACGTTCTGTATTTAATGTAATTAAAATCAGTAATTTTGTTGAATTCTATTGACCGAAAGAAAAGCTTTTCTTCTCTAGTTCATCTACCAAACTGTTGTTGGTCAATCWTCTTTATTGACATTTTCTTGGAAACGGCAATTATGAGTCGTAAATCACTGACGAAAATTTTGTTTTTATTAGAGGTCCACTTTTGCAATCCCTAATGATCAATTATTGATAACTATGATTAGAGCCCCACATGTTTGAAACCCTAACTTTTCTAAACCATGAAATGCACATCGAATAAAATTGTTATTGAATTAAAAGAAATAATCTGTGCTTGTATATACTTTGCTGATCCTAATGCAGGTACCAGCCTACATTGCAGCTCAGGTTCTAGGAGCGACATTAGCAAGTGGAACCCTAAGGTTGATATTCAATGGAGAGCAAGATCACTTCACAGGAACACTTCCAAATGGTTCAAACGTGCAATCTCTTGTCTTGGAATTCATTATAACTTTCTACCTCATGTTCGTCATCTCTGGTGTTGCCACCGATAATAGAGCGGTTAGTATCATAAATCTCTCAACTCGTTAATTATGCAATTGAACTAATATTTTATGATCAAATACTTAATTCAAAAGTCAGCAGATTACACATATTCTATCTTGAATTAAAAAAAAAAAAAGAAAAATATGATGGTTGACAGTGASTTTACTTGCAAGCTCAATAACTTGATTCTTTCACATCATGAAAATCATTTTATATTACTAGTACACACGAAGATAGTGAAATATTTCCATTAAAAAGGGGCCTTGAGATAAAGACTTTTTAGGTTTTCCCKTGTCTTCGATGTCATGATTACTATTAATTTTTTTTATTTTTTAATTGCTTGTACAGATCGGAGAACTTGCAGGTCTCGCAGTTGGATCTACYGTTTTACTAAATGTGATGTTTGCCGGGTGCGTGCTGTCTGAACAAGCCCTATTATATTGTTCTATTTATTCATATTTATTATTTTCTAATATACGCATATATTCCAGTATTATCTAATTTCCTTAACATGAAAGGTCGACATCTGGACAATCCAGCTTGAGAGAATTGTGTGACATAATAGGAATTACATCACCTGATTCGAACTTTTCTTTTTTAATTCAAGTCTGAATATCATTAAAAAAAATTGAAGTATATATATATATTTTTCTCTTTTTTAAATATTAAATCTGAAATCCAACTTGATGATCGAGACATTAAAACAAAGACCCTTTTTCATCTTATTAGGAGTGCGAGATAAAACTTTTAACCCAGAGACAAGTTTTAGTTCTTTTTTTTAATTTTATTTCGGAAAGTAATTATAAGTGCCATTTGATTCTTCACATTTATTCATAAATTTTTATTTTTATTTTATTATATTCTTTATCTATTTTTGTTTCTTATTTTATATTCTACCATTCATGAATTTTTTATTAAATTAATCACTGATATCTCTCATGTCATCTAGAAGTGGATGATCGAGGACCACCACTCTAAAGAAGTGGCTTTGCATGCATGAAAAACAAACATAAATAATTTGAGAATTTTAGAATTTAAGAATAATTTTCAAGAATTTCCAGAAAATAACAGATAAGTATGTTTGCCTTGCTTGAACTTGCAAATTGAAATACAATACAACTATATATATGCCTACTAATMGGTCAACTTTGGTGAAACAGGCCGATTTCAGGGGCATCAATGAATCCAGCAAGAAGTTTGGGCCCWGCAATTGTATCTAGCAAGTATRGATCTCTTTGGGTRTACATGTTAGGCCCAATTTTAGGGGCCATAGCAGGAGCCTGGGTCTACAATATCATCAGATTCACAGATAAGCCTTTGCGTGAAATCACCAAGAGCGGATCCTTCCTTCGAAGCTCGGCCCGTAACTCCTCTAACTGAAAATTTTCTTTTCTTTTTCCTTTGGAGGGCTAGGGTGATGAGAAGGGATGCGGTATACATCAATAGGAAATCTGTAACATTTCGTATAAATGAAATAAAATTTCCACCATAATATCTTGTCAGAATGAAATCAGAAACTGATTTGTTCCATCAATGAAGCAGCAAGCCAAAGGGTGCAATATTTCTTGTAATAAATTTAGAATTTTTAAATTTCTTGTAATATTTCTTCAACTATGTCATCTAAGTGATATTTTTAAATCAGTATATCAAGTATTGACCAATCAAACCCATGAATATCATATATACTTTCTTAAGATATAAACAACTTATTTTTCTAACTAATTAAGTTATATTTCTATGTTTAATTTAACCTAAAAAAATACAATAAACATGTGGTTCTTAAAGATTGCACAAACTATGTAAATATATTTGCATTTCACAAGTAGTTCATGACACTTGTAATTTAATCTAATTGAAAATGGGCTATCTCTAATCCCCGTAAGCAGTGTTTCAATCAATTAAAAAATGGTCAATCATACAATCAAACATTAAGAACAATAATAAAAGGCTTCAACAAACATAGATATACCAAATATAGAAAATGTCTAATTCAATAACATAGTATCCGAAAGTAGCTAAGGGGACTAGAAATCTTCAACCAAAAAGAGGTATTAAGTTGAGATATGAGATCATTGACAGTAAATGGGCCTGACCCAATAATGAGAATGTCATCAACATAGATCAAAAGGCAGCATAGAGATTATCCAATTTTGCAAACMAAAAGGGAAATGTCTGAATAGGATGCAATGAAGCCCAATTGAATGAGACAACTAGAGGTCGATGAAATCGAGCCCTAGGAGTCTGTTTAAGGCGATAGAGAGATTTGTGGAGCCTGCAAGCATAACCTTGGAAAGAGGCACCAATGAGGCCAGGTGTCTAGGACGTATAAAATATTCAATAAGGGTGCAATGAAGAAAGAACTTATTAACATCAATTAGAAGAATTTTCCAAGCTCGCATAACAGGGGGAGAGAGTACCGCATATATTGTAGTGGAATTAATCACTAGACTAAAGGTGTATGAGAAATCTATACCTTCAGCTTGATGATAACCTTTTGCAACAAGATAAGCTTTTCGTAGTGAATGTTAGAATAGTATGCCCTAAAGACAATGAATTTCTATAAGTTGCAACCAAAGAGTAATTCCATCTATTCTATTTTGTTACATACATTAAATTACATATTTCATTCGAATGGGTCCAAAAAATTAAATAGATGGTCTATGTGTGGGTTGTTCTTCACAAATAGACATAAATCATGGGTACTTCACTAGCAAGACAAATAGGCTCTTGGTTTTTTGATAAAACTGAGCATTCTATCATGATAAGGTTATTGTGCAATGGATTCTATAATCAGTGAACAGTTGGTTCACTTCAATTGCACAAAGTATGTGATATACGTAGAGTAAAACCCTGTGATATTAGTTTCTTGTTAAAGTTACTATCATCCTATAGAAATCAGAATATCACTGCTACTGTGTAGATGAAATATCCTAGTACTTTTAGTTGCTAGTTGACAGTCTGGTGAATCCAAATTGTTGTGTTCTTTGATGTACTATAGGTGAGATCTTTTCTTAGATCAAATAACTTTGTATGTCGGGAATATAAGTATCTAATTAATTAAGATAGACTGGTTACCAAGATAATTTATGTGCTTCACTTTATGAAGAATTAATCCACCCATTTGCGAGTTGTTCAAAGAGGATAATCAAATGATCCAGGGCCCTAGGAATGTGACTTTAGAACGTGTACTCTCGGATAGTTCTGCAGTGATGAGTAAGGACATTCTAGGTTTGTTATGGATTATTAAAACCTAGAAATCTAAGAATACCCAAATGTCATTGAGAAGGATTTAGTCCATTTATTCCTCTCTCTTTGATGGGTGTTACACACAGAGGACTTTGCTTATGTTGGTTCATGTATCTTAAAATTTTTATTGAGAAAGATTTTTACCATGGGGAATGGATGATTGCTAGTTGCGTTTTAAAGGTTCTCTTGGGCAATACATTAAGGATGTGGGGCCTAATTAATGGCCCTCTTAAAGGACTCGCAAATTCGATATTCATCACAATCGTGTATACCTTTTTACAGTAATATGAGATCTTTTAACAAAAAAATATATTAATTATTTAAATTTAAAATAATTTAATCTTAGCATATCCCAATAATTAATTAAGTAATATTATATATTACTCTATTCATATTATCTCATCATTAATGCGCCTTCTATTCTTGTTAAATGCTTATATCTTACAAACTAAAATATCTTAAATTTTACACTTTAGGGAATTATTTTGGACTTTACATTGAATTTTTATCCCTTGTACACCAAAAAGGGCCCAATTCCCGGTTACAATCTAAAATAATTTTGAGGACTAATTTTTTTAAAAATGTTTAAAATTAATTGTGAACAACAAAAAATAGTTGACGGATTAAAGTAAAATCAATTTAAAAAAAGATTACCTCGTGATCAAGTTTGTTGATTGAAGAATTTCCGTACTAATTACTTGAGTTAGGAACTTATAACTTGAAACAAAGAGTCCTATAAATACATGAGACATCCTCTACCAAAATATAAATGCATATTACTTTGAAGTCATTGTATACCTCAACTTGGGATCAGCTTGAAGTAAATCAAGGTTCGATCACGAGAGAAGAGAAGAATGGCAATATTCTTAGTTCCGTTTGGCTATGGGTATGGCATCTTTGCATGCAGTGATTATCAAGATWAAGACTTGCCAGCATTGGAGAATAAGAAAGGAGGAAGYAAWAAGAAAAACTAGTCGAAGAAGAAGAGAGGGGGAATTAGTTATCTTCCATCATATATTCCTGCTCTTTTGGCACATAGCAATACAATTTCTGCTTGTAGTATTGATCACAATCACCAATATGGAGAAGGTGGCCAAGGACATGGAGGACATAGTTCTGGCGGTGGTGAAAGAGGTGGGGGGTAAGGAATTAGGGTTTTCAACATAGATACCAGGTCGAAGAAGAAGAAAGGGGGAATTAGTTATCTGCCATCATATGCTCCTGTTTTCTTTGCGCACAGTAATACAACTCCTGCTCGTAGCGGTGGTCACAATCACCAATACGGGGGAGGTGGCCAAGGACATGGAGGACATAGTTTCAGTGGTGGTGGAAGAGGCGGGGGGTGTTGGAGGGACCTGTGGAAGAGGCGGGGGTAAGGAATTAGGGTTTTCAAAACATAGATACATACTACTATATACATCCCCATAGGCCATWGCCCCTAGTCTCGGGGCAATTTGCTGACAATTATTTAGCTAACTAGGTAACGAGTGGATGTTATGTTGGTACTTTCAATTCTTATACTATTGGAATATTTAAGATTTAATTTATATTCATTCGTCTTGTTTTCTCTACCCGTTCTTTTTGCAATTAGTTGTCCTACATTACCTTTCACAAATTGAACACTGCGAACAAAGAATTCAAGAGTGAATAGCAGAAGACAAAGCAAGAGTGACACTCAAAAAATTAGAAAATTAGAATGCTGCTTTTTTGCTTTGGTTCATTGTCTCCCACTATATGCAAACGAGTAACAGAAAGAATGGCATCAAGGACAATAGTCATATCAATCATCAGGTCTACTAAATTAAGGTGAGGTCTATGCAAAAACATTAGTTCATTAATATTTACAACTCAAATGCCAAAACTTCTTTAGCATAGAAAAATAATTATCGCTGTTGCACCAGTTGAGGCATCTCCGAACTCACCTAAACAAGGACCAAATGAAGTTCACAATCCATTTAATAAAATTTAATTAGCTTAACAATAAAAAATTAACATTCAAGTCTTGATAACACGACCCTTGTACTGTCCTCTTCATATTACAAAAATCATCTGGAGGTTGATACTCTTCTAACCAAGTCACTTCAGAGATTGTCACTCCATCCACCTCGAGATTACCTTCAATAGGGAAGGGCCGAAAAGAGAATTAAATGATTAAGTCGATCTAACAAGAGTATTCATAACGTTAGTAATTATGATAATAGCGATCAAATGTAATTTACCTGATAGATCGTTTCTGGTAGAGCTTTGAAAATAAGTGCAATGCCTTCTATCTTCTGAGGCGTTTGGTGGAGAAAGGATATCAAAGATGGCACAGGGTGTTATGGCTTTAAAACAATGAATGTTGTCTCCAGTAGTCGGATASATAATTGTGGTACCACAGGGAACAGTCATCTCATAATCGCTACAAGCTTAGGTCTTGTTGTGGTAAACATGAGATAGCGAATACATCATGGATAAATTCCTATTATAAACTTGCATAAAGATTAAAAGTAAAATTGCTCTCCATGATTATGTTCAGCAGCAGTAAAATTCCCTCCACTACAATAAACTCTAATTGAATAAGTATTTGTTTTATTGATTGCTAAATTGTAAGTCCTTAGCCTTCAAAAAATGTCATTAGATTCTTCAGTCCATCCACATCTAGCATAATAGAGGGAAGAACAGAAAATAAAGCCTCCAATTAGGAGGAAAAAGAAATTGTATAAAGAAACAATATACTTGAACCTAATATTTAATTCAGAAAGTAGCCATATAATGGTCAAATCAAGACGTTAATAACTACAAGTGATACACATACCTGTATCTTGTGCCCCAAGAAGCAATTTTATCTATATTGACAGTTTGATGGAGATGCAKTCCTTCCCAACATTGTACARCTCTAGCTAATTTAAAAATTTTAACTTTGAACATATTACAACATTGAATCTGGAGACATATCAGTCTAATCATAAACACAAAGAGTTCAAAAAAATCTAATTCACCAGAGGGAGAGAAGGGGTATGAGGAAGATGTAGACATGTAAATGAAAATAGTACAACTATATTAGGTAAGAGCGTGGGAAGAGGAGTTCTTTTTATTTAATATATATATATGCAAGTTGATTCCAAAATTAATTGAGCACACTAGACCTACTCCAAGAAAGCATGACCAATCAAGAAATCATAGTAGGTATAAATATGAGGATCATGCATCGATTAGTATTTAGGTGAAAAAAAGGAAAAACATCTAGCACACCTTCAAATGGATATAAGGAACAGGGACATTGATCTAATCATAAGATTCCACATGTAAGGAACCATAGAGAAGCTTGCTTAAAATGGTCATCCCCGGATGGTTATGAAGAAGAATGATGGAAGAAACAGGGATGCAAAAAATTCCCATTTTGCAATAGACGTTTAACCATGATGATTCTGATACAGTTTCCAATTTTTTATGCTTTAGCTCCAGAGCACTGTGTGATATTCTATGTTGACAACTACAGTAGGAAAAATTAAAATGTAGATCTATACAGTAGAATGAAAATTTAATTAGCCACTAGATCAACACCTACGAAGAAGTTAACACATTTGTGCAAGTTCAGGTACTTAATTGGTWCTGATGATTGAGCACCCCCATTATGCTCGTTGATAGAACCTTTCCAACTACATACTAACTGTGTTTTTTGCTCGAGACCAACATCAGAAGGTTTGATTTTCTCTGGTACACRAAGAGACGAAGTCAAACAAAAGAAGATGCAATATGCATAAACAGGAAAAGGAAATCAGCAGAAACAGTTGTTCTAGAAATATTTCACTAGATTGGTAGAATTTGAAGATCAAAYAAACAGGTAAATAAAACTATAAAGTCATCACTACATCGTAATCTATAGAATATGTATACAGATGGCTTAAGGCGTTTTCACTTCCTTACTCTAAAAGTACTCTTACGAAATAGTTTGGTGGTCAGTATATCTATATKATGATAAATGAAACACTTAAAATGATGAAATATAGCTACTAGATAGTAAGGGTATTTTGATCATTTTAATAGCCATGAATAATTTATCTTTTGATCCCTTAGGTAACTCAATATTACCTAAGYACTTAATTGTACAACTGGCTTCAAGRATTAAGTGAGTTAATGAGATATATTATTTTATTCAATTTAGTCCATATTTATTAAGCTACAATAAGTAAGTCCATTCGATATTTAATTAATTATTTAGGTTGATCCAAGAAAAGAATTAAGTAAAGAATGGGTTTAGGGATTAAATTAAAGATTAAAAAGGATCAAACCTGGCCTAGAAAAGATTAGGAATTTTCGCCTCACAAGAAAAAACCCTAGAATGGCCAAAATTCTCATAGTCTTGGTACGATGTTGTCCASCTTAGGGAGGTCTACTCCTTAGTTGAAAAATCCTAGGGTTTGYGGATTCAAAGATTTGATTATTTTAGGGTTTTGGTTTTAACCCTAAGATATATAAYATCTCTAATCTCTCTCGGGTTGTTCATCCTAGGCTATCACTAAACCTAGTCCAAATAGGTARAGTAATACCCCGGAAGATCAAAAAAAGGTTCCACTTGTTGTTTTATGTACAAAASTGAAAGGCTTGCTAGAAAGAAACACCCTCAGGTARGTAGTGAATCTGGGCAGTSGTCAGAGCCTGTATTGCAGCCACCTCCTTTAACTCAGACAGAAGAATCGAGTCAAGGAAATTCGGCACCTCCAACAAGAAACCCTATCTGGCATGGCATTTGTGCTGGCAGAGTACTGTTGGAGAAGTCTTTGGATTGGCGTATTAATAATGGTCATGTTATACGCTTTAGGCTTGATAGCTAGCTTCTTGGAGGGCCCCTCACGGAGATGGTGGGGTCAGCTGTCCGGTAGAGGAGGTGCATAGGCGTGTGGCTGAATATTGGATTGAAGGGGCTGGCTGGGATGTGGATTATGGGTGATCTGCTGCCGGATGTTCTTTTGCAGCTGGTGCAGTTAGTGTCTGTTCCGGTCGCCGGCAAGGAGGATGAGTCGCACTGGGTTGGCTCGACCATGGGTATTCCCACCATTAGAGCTCTATACGCGCAATAGTTAACCGCAGGGAACAAGGAAAAGGCTCAGTGGTTCTGGATCTGGAAACATCAGGGACCATTACGCTCCTCCTTGCACCTCTGGTTCGTTTGGCGTGAGCGGTTGAAGGCAGCTGCTCTGCTTGCCCGCGAGTGTATTTCCTTCAGCTCGATTTGTGCTATCTGTAACAGCTTTGAGGATACTATGCTGCACTCAAAGACTGTTCTTGGGTCCAGTCCAAGTGGCGCTTGTTGTTCTCGAGTACCTAACTAGCTTCATTTGTCGCTGTGGGTGATGTTGTCGGTTGGATTGATAGTAATATGCTGCGAAGCCTAATGGTGGTTGTTGGGCATTGCTGTTTTTAGTTAAGGCGTTGTACAATTGTGGCCCTAGCATAATCGCCTTCTGTTTGCTGAGCAGTTTTTTATCCCACCTGTATTTACTATGAGTGTGTATTCTTCAAGATMTATAGAGGTCGAGTTTTACTTGGGGCCAAGAGCCAGGCTTCTAAGGTGTTATCCCACCCTATGTAAGTTTTCTTCCGTTACTGGTAATGAGCTTCAAGATCTCTTGCACCAGAACAGAAAAAAAGGTTTGATTACATTATGATTCAACCTCCACCCCTAGAGTGTGGAAAGAGAGACTACAAATTTGTGGACATAGTATAGAAAATACATACACTATATCAATATTTTATATATATTTAATATCTTAATTTACATATTCATTGTGAATTTCACAAATTACAATAAAATAAAACTAATTCCGTATACATCGAAGACAATTTTTCAATTCTGATCTATGACAGATTTTATTAATTCCAAATGGGGATTAGGTAGGAAGAACAAATGAGCAAATCAGTCGTTTCAAGCTATGGATCATGACTATCAGAGGGACAGGAAGGAGATTAATACGCAAAATGGTGGAGGTATGCCTCTGCCATCATTTGGCCAAGTTGAACCTGTCCCTCCGTGCTCAAGTGCTGATTATCTTCCTCCATCTTCAGCCCCTTAGCATCCACGCATACAACGTTACCAATTTTCATTCTCTTTTGCGCTTCTCTCACTATTTCCTTGCATTTTCCACCCCCTGCTATTGCAACCTGCCTCATAACACAATCAAGTATCTCAGTAATCAAATTCTGTGGGTTTTTTTTTCTTTCCTAGCACAAAGTCACTATTTTCCATCCATTGGTTCAGCAAAGTACCTGAATAATTGGAAGGGAAGGCAAATCCAGATCTTCACGAAGGTTTTGAGCAAACCTCTCCATGTTAGCCTCGTAGCATTCAGCATCATGTTGCGAATTGGAATCACTGTCACCTTGATACCAGAGTAACGCCTTGATTTCCCCACCGCCATTAGCTGCTGTACCGTACAGCCGAATTGGAATCACTGTCACCTTGATACCAGAGTAACGCCTTGATTTCCCCACCGCCATTAGAATGATTCGCGGCTGCTTTGGCCCTTTCCACCATGTTCTCATACACTTCAGATCCACGTACCCACACCTTTAACGGTGTTCCACCTATTGCACATGGCACTAACCCGATAACACCTAACCGATCCTTGACTGCGTTGGCAAATGACATTCCGGGACTAACCCCACAAGTCTTGTTAGTACCAATGTCGTGGTGAAGCGGCTCACGGGCAACTTCCCACTGGTTATCGACGTTGAGGCGGAAGATATTGGAAGAATCTGCACTACATGCAGGCGGAACCACCCCATCCCAAAGCTTTTGCTTATTGACACCACCACGACCAGACATGTTACTCTGGCCTGATAGGATGAAGATTTGCTTGTTTGCTTGMGCTGGCTCCATCGTTGAATTATGCAAAAAAATGACTTTGCGTTGCAAGTTTATATATGCATAAGAAGAATATTTGGGGACCAGCAATGGCCATGATTTCGAACTAATTATTTCCCTTTGATATATAATCAGTAGTCAGGCTTCTACTCGGGCAGATGGGTACTACGATCGATCATTTCTCCAATTTGACTTCAAAAAGTCTTCGGTGTTTGCAAGTTGTTAACAAGTTGACTTTTGAATAAGCAAACATTCATGACATCTCAAACGAAATAGTTTAAGAAAAGGAATTTTTTAATTAGAACGAAAGAATTCTCTGGAACTCATGCATTGTAAATAAGAACCATGTTGACTAAGCTGGCAATGATTTAGTTTGAATAAACAAACTGCATCATTACATGACTTGATACCCACTAAAAGGTCCAGAACCCTTCCTATGCGGAGAGTTCATCGAATAAGTCCGAGCAAGAAATTCTCTCTCCCTCTCGCATGTTTCCCTCTTACTGGACATGCATAAATTGTTTTCTATCGTTCAATCAACCTATTTTTTTTTCTTCCTATGCGGAGAGTTCATCGAATAAGTCCGAGCAAGAAATTCTCTCTCCCTCTCGCATGTTTCCCTCTTACTGGACATGCATAAATTGTTTTCTATCGTTCAATCAACCTATTTTTTGCTGATCATAATATGACTTGTCAATTGTAAGAGAATTATTCTTTACTTATCCGAGTAAGTCTAAACCCCCTCTCCCCTGGGGCAACCCCTGATAAGTCTATTTCTGGACCCCTGCCCATGCCCCAGTTTTWCAAGTCAAAATAGCTCTCTGAGACTCACCTCTTCCTCCACCGCCAATCAACCCCTCAACATAGAGCGAGAGACGTCAGAATTATGGCTGAGGAATCAGGAACGAGTGCGAATCTGGCTTTGGAAGTGAAAGATTGTGATTTGAATGATCACCAGAATGGAGGTTCAACTTCAACATCCAGAAACAGGAGTAATTCTTCAGGGTCCTGCTTTGTCACTATCCCTTTTACGCAAAAGGTGAATTAAATCTTCTACAAGTTCTCATCTTCATGGTTCATAATTGCAGTTTTTCTAGCTTGCATATTCATATCTTAGCTCCCTAGAAACCCAAAGCATAATATGAGCCACCCAATTGCAGTATTTTCCCAGTTTCCAGACAGGCAAAATCCAACTTTTCTCCTACTATAATTTAAGGATGTTTTTACCAAACTTGTGCTTTTTCTAAATTGCTGAAAAAAATACTTTCGAAAAAACTCAATTTTAATAATTGATGTAATACGTTAATTGTCAACTGCATCAAAAGTTGTTCGAAATGCACCTCCACGATTGCTCCTTCGAAATAACCTTTTGTCTCTTCAATTTTTTAAGCTAACATCAATAGTGAAAAGCAATCGAAAATGGTTCAAAATATATTTTGTTTAAAAGCTTATTTTAAACTTCGGAGAAGAAGGCCATTATTAGATAAGCTTTATCTTCTCTATGGAAAGGCATCAAAGATAACTCCCCTTTTTTTCCTCCTCTTTCTCAGATTCTTTCAATTTTAATTAAACTAACCTCAACCAATGAAGTTAGCGCATTCATGCTTTTTAATATCATAAAGTAGATAGAGATAACTACTCCTCTAAATCAACTCATTAGTTTTCTTGACCGTTTATACAGTTGATAGCAGAGATTTTGGGTACATACTTCTTGATATTTGCCGGTTGTGGTTCGGTGGTGGTCAATATAGTTCTAGGAAATACGATTACAATTCCAGGAATAGCAATTGTCTGGGGATTGACTGTGATGGTGGTGATCTACTCAACCGGTCTATTTCTGGGCAGCATCTGAATCCGGCTGTACCATTGGCTTTTGCACCTGCAAAAGGTTCCCTTGGAAACGATAAACCTTCTGCATTAACAAGCTCCTATAGGTTTATCCTTATCACTTTTGCAATCACTAATGAATTATAGTGAGTTTTGGATTAGAGGTCCACATATTCTCGGCACTCAACCACATAACCATTTTTATTCATTTTTGCATTCACCAATCTCTTCAGCTGGTTCTTCTTCATCCGTAAAACACCGGTAATGTGTTCTATATGTGTTTCAACTCGCAAAGTACTCCTAACTTTTCTAAACTATGAAATGCCACATCGAATAAATTGTTATTGATTTAAAAGAAGATAATCATATACTTTGCGCGTTCCTAATTCAGGTACCAGCCTACATTGCAGCTCAGGTTTCTAGGAGCGCCTTAGCCAGTGGACCCTGAAGGTTGATATTCAATGGCGAGCAGATCACTTCACAAGGAACACTTCCAAAGGGTTCAAACGCAATCTCTTGTCTTCGAATTCATTATAACTCTTCTACCTCATGTTCGTCATCTCTGTGTTTGCCACCGATAATAGAGGGCGTTTAGTATCTTGA
>MEJB01000005.1:2186722-2256174 GCA_001752375.1 Rhazya stricta
CCTTTTTTTTTTTTTTTTTTTTCTTATTTCCTTCCCCTATAAGTCAAATCACCCGCTATGCCCGGCTCGAAGAGTCTTTCGTAGGTGAGACCTTAGAAGTCGACTTCCGAATAACACTTTGACTACTTCTATCATCTGGCGACCGTGGACCGTTACCGGGGACGTTAAACCCGGATTGTTCATATGTTGTATCTAGACATAAGGCATTATGTTAACGACTCGGTTTCAAGATCCCGACCTAAGTAACTACGTCCTGGCTTTAGCCGGACAAAAGGGTTGTAATTGGGTAATTTGTGATATTTAACCCTACTGTTTGCGCGTAACAATTTCGTAAGAAGAGTAAAAAATTAGAGAGTTAATTAAAAAAAAAAAAGAACTATTCGCTATTAAAAAGCTTAGTTTTTAAAGGGTGTATTATAATAGTTAACTATATTATTTCTTAAATAATGCACTTACTCGTCCACCTATATTTATTTTCTCGTTCTTAATCGACTTCTATTCTTCTTATTTGATTTTTCAACTTCTTACGCTTCCTCAATAAAAAGTGATGACTTTAATGATAGCAGTACAATGTCACTACATGTTACTAAAATACTATACTTTCTCAGTCATTACGTCAAACCGTTCATTTCATTCGGTTCGAATCACAGTTGAGTAGTCAAAAAGGAAAAAAAACAAAATATAAATAGTCGCTAATCTATAATAGCCATATGGATGTCGATGGGTGGTAAGTGAATATGGGGAGGACGAGGTGATTAACTGAAATTTAAGTCTATAAACATTATTACTTTATAATTACATGGTGGTTGGCGCTAAGTACTCGGATTCTTAGGGGTACTATATTGGCGAGAATAAGTGAGGGGCCAGCCGTGGTGGGTCTCTACTCGCTTCGGTACTCCATCGGTTTCAATATTTAGCTTAAGGCTTCTGTGTCTCTAACGTGCAACTTGGGAATAGCCTGCGACGAAGGACGCACTTCACTACGAACCGGCGGGTAACCTTATAGTTGGACCCAAGCGTTGAACGTTACAGCGAGGCAGCTTGGCACTCGACGTTACATTCCGAACATGGTATTTGGAACCTACTCTTTAGTCCGGATTACAAACAAACTTATTATTTTACCGTCTTGCATTCTGGTAGGTTCGGAGTCACAAACGAGGATGACTCTTTTTCAGTTAAATTCCTGACCAAAAGTTTTTAAGTATTCGAGTACCACTACTTGCTAATATCTCTAGGGTCTCTTATAGCTTCTCGAAGTGAATGCTTCGATCTTTTAGTTATCTCTATTATCGAAAGATCCTGTTTATCGAAGAATTCAGTTTCCCAAGTTTACTGCCAGAGGAGGTGAATGGAGTGTGCAATTTTTATAACTTCATTGATACTAATAATTTAGGGATCTTTGGAATTAATACACGAGACCAATTTTAGGTTTCTCTGTATGTATATCTCATGATGGTATAACTGAATTTGCTATCATTATCGTATAAAGATGTTTATCATATATTGTTGGAAGGAGATCTCAACTACCATGACTCCCTTCTGATAGTTATTTCCTAAATCCTCGCATAATCCCATCAGGATTGAGTTGTTCTTTCCTTCATTTTCTGTCTTTACCGATCACTAACATTTACCGCTCTAATTTATGAAATGAACATAAGTTTAGGTTTTGCAATCTCGGCGGATTTCTATTCATATGGACGTTAAATCCTTAATAGAATCTTTCTATATGTGTTTTTATATCTTCTCGTTTATAGGGATACAAAATCCATAACAGATAGAGTTTACAGTTTCACTATCTTTTACCGTTGCTTTTTTTTTTTTGTGTTTCTCCCCAAGAATACTATTTCTCATATCATAGATTACTCAAATTTCTTTTTTTTTAATGATCCGTCTGAATTACTTGATAACACTGAAATCTTAACTTTTCTCGTACACGACCCAATAGCGAGCCCAGGCGAAACGAATTGCTTTTACTCAATTCTAAAGTATTAAGTGAAAAAGCATAATCACTCTAAGAGAAAAAAAATTGTACACGTACACTAAAAAAATTCCCCAAGTTATTTAGACTGCTGCGCGAATTAGTATGGTAAGAAATCAAGGTAGTAAACCCAAACCTTCTTAGGTTTTGGATCGTTCTGAACTGGGGGGTTATACTCTGCACTCAGTCTAATGTCAGCATAGTTTTGTAATAAGATTCCCTCCTTCATTCGAACAAAATTTCCCTGTGCAAACCAACTTCAACTAGTTTAAATTAGAAGGCGCCAAATCTAATTAAGAAAACCATAACAAAGTGACCTTATACCTTATTTCTACAAAATTCCTCTAAGTGTAGTAAAAAACGTACTCCTTCGGAACCGAACTGTGTACAGACTTCGAACCAATCTAACTACATCTTTTTTGAATACTTCGCGCGCCATGGCCATGCTCGTGATCCATACTAACCCAGCTTTGCCAGTACGGGTAAGAGACGCTGTCACGGTTTACCGTACTAATGCGTCTTGTCCGCATTTCGATTGCTCGATTCTTTACTAATCCCATTTCCCGGAGTCTATGCCACCAATTTAGAGATCTTTATGTTGTAGCATGTTCGCACGATTCGTTGTGAAGCGCCGTGAATTCGATTTTTAGGTTTTGTATTCGCGGATCGTGTTCCTGATGTTTAGGACTTGTCCTACCTAACTTAGATTATATGTAATAGATTGGAGATTCGCCGTTGTATAGTATGTTCAGAATTTATTGGCTTTTTTCGATGCTAATCGGATAAGTGTTCAGGGTTTTCGTAGTTTATGCGGGATCGATTTGCATGGTTTCCGTCGAGAGCGATAATTCCTGAAGTTTTAGGGACAAGCTCCCTTATGATAAACTCGCAATCCGTGATAGACTTTCAACAGATCGACAAACCCCGATTGGCGCACTTAAATCTATCGTTTTAACTAAAATCTTCTAAAACGTAATTTAAGACTAAGAAATGTTTATAGAGTTTTTGACGCTATACGCGGCCTTTTTGTAGTTCTCTTCTGTTCTGTTAACTACCCGAAATTAAGTTTATTCAAATTTTTGTATTATGGATGTTTTTCACTTCTTTACATAGTTGAGTCTTAGCTGATTTAGTACAAGTTTTTAGGGCCGGGTAATATATAGTGTTTCGGTATCTGTCATCTTCTTCAGGGTAATTTGGGTAGGACCAACCCTTTAACCCCATTTTCTTATTGTTCGCCAGTCGTTAGTGGATGGCATATTGGAGTATACGTTGTCCGCTAAATTTTCGAAATAAAACGAAAGCAATTTAAATTTTGAATCATGGATGATCGTTCCATTTCTTCACGCCTTCTTTAGAGACCCGCATAGGTTAAGTGACATTTTGCCAGTAGCTATGCTGGGCGTGCATATAATTGCGTCAGAGATTGGAATTATCTCGTTGACTTCGCAGTTGAGCTCCATCTCCGCTCATATTCGGAATTCATGAATCGCGACATGACGAGCGGTAGCGATGAAGAGGGTTAGCCGGATGTGAAAAATACATCCTCACCTGGTGGTAATTTTTCGTTCGAATCAAAGTACTTTTATACCACGCAGAATAAAAATTGACTTCTTGACTAAACGGTTATCGCCCAAAATTCGCCTAGAACAAACATGACCTCCACATAGATCTACTCGGGTTCATCATGTTATAGTAGACCGGAATAAAATATAGCTTTTGTTGAACTAAATCTACCAATAGCGAGTGGTCTTATTAATTTTAACGTTTCGTTCTATAGTAGTCTTCGATTCTCCTCCTTTTTTTCCCTCATGAAACTACGGGGAAAAAAAGTCGTATTCTCTTCTCTCAAAGGTATAATGTTAGGATAAAGGTTCAATACAGACCTTGAAATCTAATATTTGTTAAAAGGGTCAAAGTCATTTTGACCTTCAGGGTATTAAGCTTAAGGGTATTTAGGCACCGTCTCAATAGTATAATTTTTCTGTAATAAAATATCTACTGAAAAATAACGAATAGATTAATTTTTTTGTATTTTATAATTCAGATGCAATGTTCTCTGTTGTTAGAAAAAGGTAACGATGACGCTTAAAGTGGATTGTTTCTACCTGTTAAAAAATTGTCGATAGATCAATAAGGAGCGAATCTTAAAATTTCCAACTAGGTTTATAGCTACCTTGGTACAGAAAAGTGTCTGATTTATAATTATTTTTTTGGTTATAACCGACTTACAATCGTCCTCTGGATTACTCCCTTATAAATCGAAAAATCCTTAGGAGTGTTAATGTACGCTTCGGTTCTTCGGACTTTGCCTATCTGAAACTGGTACTCTCTCTATCATCGTAAGATCTATAAGCTTTGTTTGTTTTGGTCTAGAAAAGTAAAACTTACGCCGTATCTTTTAAAATTACCTATTACCTCAATATCGTTAAAAGTTATGTTTGTGCATAAATCGTAATAACGTTTTTTAAACAAAAATCTTAAACCCTTGTAGTGAGCTACCGCATAACAAAAATGAAAATTCAGCTAATGTACTTTAAATTCCATAACGGGACCGAAAATTAAAACCAACCTCAGCACCCAATTAAAGAACATTTATCTATTTAAAGTTTCGTTATGTTAGCGAATATTCACTATGTATGTTCAAAGGATTCCCATAGAAAATCCAACTCATTTTATGTTTGATTGGCTTTATAAATGTGTGAACGTCATTGATTGTGTTATGATTGATTTATAAGATTTTACGAGAATTACTTTCAGACCCCCAATCTCTCCAAGTCACAAGGCTTGGAATTTGACGTTCATAGTATCATTAATGAGTACTACGGATCATATGCATCAAAGCTTTAGAACGCGCTTAACCTCTTACTTAAACGTTACAATGTATACTCTCTTAAGCTCAATAAAATATTTACGTTATATAAGTAGTATTTTGATCTCTGCGGCAACATTAAAGCACCTAGTTAACTACAGATCCAGAAATTAAAAAGTTCTCGCGTATTCCTTTTCTTGCTTAGAATACTTTTTGTACTTTCTCAGGTCCTTACTGTTTTGCGCTTGCTTTCCAGTTTTTGAAGTTCAGGTTGGGTATTAAATCCTCTCTGTGTTTTAAATATTTATTCGTATTAGAGCCCAAAGACTTTTCCTCTGTTAAAATCTCATATGACACCTTCTTTTACTAGGATTTTGTTCTGTTCTCGATATTTGATAGCTGTCAATATTCTATTTAGAAAGTTTATAAATTATTAAGTGTCAAGATTAAATTCTAAGAACACCACTTATCATTTTTCTTACCTTATTCATCCACCAAACTTCGTGAATTATCGCTGTCGAATTTTTGATCGGTTACCACTTCTGCAATAAGACTTATGACATAATAATTAGAAGGCCAAGGTGTAGACCTAAGGACAATAGATTAAAATATAATAAAAGGACACCATACCAGTGGTACTTGGTTCTTTAATAAATCTAAAACTTTGATTGAATAGCCGGAACAAAGTATTGCACTCTACAGAGCGTTTAATTAACCTTGGGAGGGGAGTGCAGTGCTAAAGTTAGACTCCCAAGATTGAAAATAGATAGTTTGGTCCCTAAAATTAGAATTTCTGGTTTTGACATCGGATAGGGTGCTGAGAATGGATAATTTAAACATCAAAACGATATTTGTAAATATTTTGTCTAAATGAAATAAAATTTCCATCATTTTATATTGTGACAATGAATTATGAAAAATCACATTTAATATTTTTGTTAATGCTTGATGTTAAAAAAAAAAAAATTCTTAACAAATTATACCTAGAGAATTCCAAAATTGGTTTTCACCATAGAATGCATTAAAAGTAAAATTATCTCGCCAGATGGGTGAGTCTCTTCGAAATTCACCGACTATTTACCTTATAATCCTTATAATAATATAGAATTTTCTCAACTTGTTGTATTTATCATTTGGCTAACTATGGGAATTGCATATATTATTATTGATAAGGTTGTGAACCTACATATGTTTTGTATAATTCATAACATACTAAAACATGAATTCATGTACTTAGAGAAACCATTTAAATCATACATGAAATATTCCAAATTTACGATATCAAAAAATTAGATATAAATTTTAAATTCAAATACAATGTCTTTTGAATTGATTGTAATTCTAATTTTTAATCTATTATGTTTATTGTGTATGATTATATTATGTTTAATTAATTTTRTTATTATGAATGATTAAATTCAAACAAACATGACCGTTTATTTAATAAGCTCTGATAATATTACAAATGGATCATATTAGGAAAATGTTAGCTCTGAAATTACAGTACAATAGACACAATGATAACCACATGATCAATTAACTAAAGTGAATTTAATGCTATGTTTATATAATAATATTATAGATCCTTTCATCAGAAATACTATTTCCATGTTTAATCATAAATTTAATTCAAAAATTATCATCGCCAGACATCAAGAGAAGCAGTTATAGAGGAATTTAGTTAGAAGGTCTAATATAATAACGTTTTAGCGTTCATATGGTTCCCAATCAGTCAAACATGAAGAAAATAGTTTGAAGAAAAATGAAAAATATATCCCTTCATTAGACTCATATAATATAATCATAATTGTTACGAATTTTAATTTCTTATGTTACTGTGTTAGTCTAGATTTATTCATTGTGTGTTTAGATTTGATAATTATTTTCAGATTTTGCATCAAATGAATTGCGTTATCTCATGAAGCAAGGGTATTATTTATAGAAATCTCTTCTATTGATTCCAATAAATCTTAGAACTCTAGTGTGATATGTTGTGCACATTCGAGGACTGTATGATCATTATATATTTTATTGTATATTATTCTATATGCAAAATATAAAATAATTATTATGACTTATTATTTTCTTTTTCTTTTTTTATTTTTATTTTACATAATTCATTTAATTATAAATAAATACTTTTACAAACTTTGATTGAACTTTACTTATTGAAATAGTGTATCTAATATTCAAAGATCGATTAATTAGAGACTTATGCATCTTTTCAAATGTGTACACATATGTCTTGTGCATCTTTTTATTTCTATTAAAACACATCATCGAACAAGGAAGATTTTTACCAACTTTGAACTTAACTTGTTAAAAAATTTATTTAATATTTAAATACCTTTTTTGTGAAATTTTATATTTTAAGTACGGTTATTATTGATAATATTTAAACAGGGTGTGGGGACGAAATTTTCCAAAAGAAGAATCTTGTAGATTGTGATATTCTAATATATTATAGATTATAGATGTTAAGGGAACAAATAGAATTATAGACAAGTAGTGGATGATTCTACCAAGATTCATAATCAAAGTATCAAAATTGTAAAGGTTCTTGAATTTTATTCTTGATTTAATTATTTCTTCCAGGACAAATAGCACATTATATATTGTTGGCGATGTGCTAAATTCCAAAGAATTTTTCATTATCTGTGCCAATGAAGAGAATTCGATGAGGTGTGCTGAATAGATACATTTATTTTTTAGGATTTACTGCAAGGTTAGGACTCTTGTTGATAAGCCCTATTTACAAGGGTTAGTGATCTAGGATTTGACAAATTCTTCTAAGTCTCTAACGAGGGTTGTTATTTTTAATTGTATCCTCTTGTAATTGGCTTTATAATCCTACTGCTCGCTTTCAATTTAAATTAAGAACTTTTATTCAATCTGTTCGTTAGAGAAATATTGGAGTGTTTTCAATATTTGGTGTCAGAGCCTCAGCAGAGGGCCTGGTTTGTGTGAGTAAAGGAAGCAGCAGTTTCTTGCGAGTGGTGTGTTGAAAGAAATGGCAGGAGAGAGTAGCTTCATGCAGCCTTCAATCCCAAAATTTGATGGTCACGATGACCATTGGTCGATGTTAATGGAAAATTTCCTTCCCTCAAAGGACTACGGGAGTCTTGTGGAGAATCGAATACCTGCGGCAGCGAATGGGGCTGAGATAATGGAAACCTCCTATCCGTAAAATGAGTTGCCCCCCTTATTGTAAAAATAGGTATTTAACATTAGGCTATTAAAGACAGAAAGCTGAAGGATTTTAAGATAAAAACTTATTTATTTCAAGCCATAGATCAGAGTATCATGGAGATAATACTCAATAAGGACACAACAAAGCACATCTAGGACTCGACGAGGCAGAACTATCAGAGTTCTACCTAGGTGAACATGCACAGCTACAAGATCTTCGGAGGGATTTCAAAATTCTTCACATGAAGGAAGGAGAGATTGTAGACAACTATTTTGCTCGTACTCTCACTATAGCCAACAAAAATGGACGCTTGTGGTGAGAAAATGAATGAAACTATCATTAATGAGAAGATCTTGAGGTCTATGACTTCAAAATTTGATTATATGGTTTGTTCCATTTAAGAATCCAACGACTTGGATACCTTGACCATTGACGAGTAGCAATCTACTTGTCCGTGAAGAAAGAATGAATGGTCAAGAAGGAGAGGACCAGGTTCTAAAAGTTGTTCATGAAAACAGAACAGGAAGAGGAAGATGAAGAGGTCGAGGAATGGTCAAGGGAAGAGGTAGAGGAAGACTGTCTTTTAACAAGGCTATTTTGGAATGTTTAAATGCCACAAACTAGGAAACTTTCAATATGAGTGTCCTAGTTGGGAGGAATGAGCCAATTATGCAGAGTTAGATGAAGAAGAAGAGTTGTTGCTGATGTCCTACGTGGAGCTTAATTGAGTAAAACAAGAAGTGGTATGGTTCCTTGACAGTGGATGTAGCAACCACATGACTGGAAATAAAGAATGATTATCGAATTTGGATGATCGCTTCAAGAAAACCGTGAAGCTAGGTAACAACTGAAGGATGGCAATTGTGGGGAAGGGAAATGTTAGAATGCAAGTTAATGGGATCACTCAGGTAATCTCTGAAGTTTACTATATTCTTGAATTGAAGTACAATCTGTTGAGTATAGGGCAACTTCAAGAAAAGGGTCTGACCATCTTAATCCAACATGGAAAGTGCAATATTTTGCATCCTTCGAAGGGTTTAATTATACAATCTGAAATGACTACAAGTAGGATGTCTCTTATGATTACAGTCATGATGCCTCAAGGTCCAACTTGCTTCCAGGTTGTAACGAAAATGAAACTCATTTTTGGCATTGCAAATTCAGGCATTTAAACTTCAAAGGTTTGAAAACCCTTCAATACAAACATATGATTAGAGGGTTGCCTTCACTCAGAACCCCTACAATGCTTTCCAAAGATTGTYTAGTTGGTAAACAATATAGGGAGTCCATTCCCAAAAGGAGTTTTTATAGGGCTTCACAGAGATTGGAAACATGCAGATATATGTGGTCCTACCGAGCCTGCATCAAACAACAATAAGAGGTATTTGTTAAGTTTTATCGATGATTTTAGCGTAAAACTTGGGTTATTTCTTGCATGAAAAGTCATAAGCTTTTGTTATTTTTAGAACATTCAAAGCATGTCTTGAGAAAGAGATAGATTCATATATTAAATGCTTAAGGACTGAAAGGGATGGAGAATTTAATTCAAATAATTTTGTTGAGTTTTGTAAATCTAAGTAAACAGGCAATTAACTATAGCCTATACCCCTCAGCAAAATGAAGTTGTTGAGACGAAAAATTGGTCAACCATGAATATGGTATGATCCATGCCCTCAAAAAAGCAAATTCCTAAAGCCCTTAGATGAATTGGTCTTGGAACGCTCGAGGTCTACCAATTGAGGAAGATTTTCTCAAGCAAAAGACATTAAAGAAAGATATTTTTGGGGAGGCAATTAAATTTAACTACCAGTTTTTCTTATTTATTTGAATTGAAGAAGTCGTTTTCATTGATTTTTACCCATTTGCTCTTGTTTGATTTTTCAGGGCAAAATAAATTTTACCCCATGAACATACCTTATGTTATAAGGATGCACCTGGATTTTCAGAAATACACCGGAAACGAAGTTTGAATAAGACGCGCTCGTATCTTATTTTGAATATCACTAAACCAAGTTCAGTTTTAAAGCAGGCCCACACCTAATCACAAGAGCACTTCTGTTTTCAACGAGGGTTCTCTTTACTCATTATATTATTACTATTATCTTAAAAAGATGAAATAAAAAATGAAAATAAAAAAGTAAAATAAAAGGAAAGCAATCTAACCTTTTCGTTTTAATTCTTTATTCTTCTTTTCTTTTTCTTTCTTTTGTTCCTTTACTTTTTCTTTCCCTTTTTTCTTGTGATTGTCTTCTTCTCCCCCGCTCCACTTCGTTCTTTTCTTCTTTTCTGTCCTTCACTCCTCTTCTCTTTGCTGCTGTCCTAGCCACCTTCCCCCACCAATAATGCGCCTCAGCTCTGCAACTCGCCGAACTCTCTTACCAGCAAAGACACCTCTGTATTTACCAGGTTTCTCTCTTTAAATTTGTTCTCTTTTATTGTCTGAAGTTTAGTCTGCCATGAGGCTAATATTTTGTCTATCTAGTGAGTCATTTTGTCTCTGTACTTGAATAAATTTTCTATGCTATAGGCTGATTGAGATTGAAAGGATTATTGTGTGATTGAGTACAATTGCTCTAGGTAGGTTGATTAAATCTAATTGTGGTCAGCATTATATCTTATGTGGTTGAATATATTTACTTGCAATTGCCATTAGAGTGCATTTGTTGGGCTGAATTTTTTTAAATTTTCCATTGGTTTGAATTATTATATAATTGGCTGGCTTTGCAGTTTGCACGTCTACACGCTTCGTATATTTGTGGATTATGTTTTCTTTTTAAACCTTTGGATTAATCCCTCTGGTTATCCTATTATGGGTCCCTTTAGCAATTCCAAATGCACACTTATTTCCCTAGTCATATTGAGAATTTTTTTGATTGATTGTTTTGTGTGTCTAATTCCAATAACCTTAAAAGATTGAGGTGAAAGGCCAACACCACTACAAGATAATTTCCCGGATAAGCATCTTATCTATTCAAAAGGCAACTCCCTGATATGCTGATATTGTTAACTATCTAGTTACTAGAACACTAGCAAATGATATTTCTAGAGCTCAAAAAAATAAGATCAAAAGTGATGCTAAACGTTATATTTGGGATTTGTGGAAAAATTATTCTGATCAAATTATTCGAAGGTATGCTCTTAACAAGAAATCTCATCCATCTTGAAATTTTGCCATTCATATTGGACCYAGGAGAACAACTCGTAAGATATTAGAGTATGGATTGTTTTGGCCTACTTTGTTTCATGATTTGTAKATRTTTYGTAAGTCTTGTGAACATGTCAAAGAACAGGAAATATTGGTCATAGAGATCAAATGCCCCTTAGTCCTATTCTTGTTTGTGAAATATTTGATGTATGGAGAATTGACATTATGGGCCCTTTTCCTCCTTCCTATGGCAATGTTTGCATTATTCTTGTCGTGGATTATGTTTCCAAGTGGTAGAAGCTAAGCTACCCGAACTGATGAAGCTAAAGTTGTTGTAGATTTTGTCAAATCTAATATTTGTTTCAGGCTTAGGACACCAAAAGCTATTATCAATGATCATGGCACTCATTTGTTCAATAGAGTGGTGGAGGCACTACTAAAGAAATATAATATTACTCACTGCATTTCTGTTGCCTTTCATCCACAGACAAGGAGGCAAATTGAGGTATCCAATGGAGAGTTCAAGTCTATTACTTGAGAAAATAGTTAAACCGAATAGGAAGGATTGGAGTATATGGCTTGATGATGCATTGTGGGCTAGAACATGTCATCTACCAGTTGAGTTAAAACGTAGAGCACATTGGGCTATCAAGAATTGTAATATAGGAATAGATGAAACAGGAGAACAAAGAAAATTACAGGTGCAAGAGATAGAAGAGATACATAATACTTCCTATGAGAGCTCGAGAATCTACAAGGAAAAGATCAAAGCTTTCCATGATTGAATGATTTCTTGGGAAAAAAAAAAAGTCTCTATTTGTTAGAAAGTTCTACTCTATCATTCTAAGTTGACACTATATCCTGAAAAATTATGTTCTAGTCCTTTTATTGTTACTAACATGTTTTTCCATGGTGCAATTGATATCAAAAATATGAAAATTGATAAAATCTTTAAAGTCAATAGCCACTGCTTAAAATCGTTTTACGAAGGTTTCAAGCATATAATATTGATGAACTTAGGTTGGAATGACTAGAATCTACCAACTAAGGAGAATTTATGTCTACCAAAGACATTAAAGAAAGGCCTTTTTTGGGAAGCAACCCAATTTATTAGAGCAGAAGAAGATATTTTTATTGTTTTTTGCCCAATTGTTCTTGTTCGATCTTTCAAGCAAAGACAACTTTTACCTTATGGGCGTCATAAGAATGCACCCAGATTTTGAGAAATAAACCAGAAGTGAAGTTCAAAGAAGACGCACCCGTATTTTTTTTTTTTTTTTTAAATATCATTACACCAAGTTCAATTTAAAGGCATGCCCACACCTAATCTCAAGAGCACTCATATTTTCAATGATGGTTCTCTTCACTCCTTATATTAATACTATTATCTTAAAAAAGGATCAAATAAAAAAATCAAATAAAAAAGTCAAAAAAATAAAAAGAAAAGGGCTGCAACCTAACGTATGGCATTTTTTCCCCTTTACCTACTAATTCTTTATCTTTCTTTTTCCTTTCTTTCCTTTTCTTCTAATTTCTTTATTCTTCTTTTCTTTTTCTTTTTCTTTATTTTCTTCCTTTCCTTTTTCTTTCTTTTCTTTTTCTTTCCCTCTTTTCTTGTGGCTGTCTTCTTCTCCACCACTTCTCTTCTTTCTTTTCTTCTTTTCTTTCCTTCACTCGTCTTCTCTTTATTGCTGCCCGAGCCACCTTCACCACCAGTGATGCACSGCCCCTCTGCAACTTGTCAGACCACCAACCTCTCTAATTACAGCGAAAACACCTTTGTACTCACCAGCTTCCTCCCTTTGATTCTCCTTTCCCCCCCCACTCTTTTTTGCGTTCGGAGTTTAGTCTGCTATGAGGGCTTCTTTTACGAAAATAGATATATCTAGTGAGTGACCTTTTGCCTCTGTACTTAAATAAATTTGCTATGCTATAGGCTGATTGGGATTAAAAGAATGATTCTATGATTGAATACAATGCTCTTGGTAGGCTGATTAAATCTGATTGGGGTCAGCATTATTGCCTCTGTGGTAGTATATATTGACTTGGAATTGTCACTGTAGTGCATTTTTGGGCTATTCTTTTTTTAAATTTGTCATTAGTTTGATTTGTTATATAATTGGTTGGCTTTGCAATTTGCGTGTCTAYACACTTTGTATATTTGTGGATTATTTTTTCTCGTTAAACCTTTGGATTAATTCTTCTAGTTATCCTATTATAGGTCCCTTTAGCAATTCCTAGTGCTCACTTATTTTCTGGTCATATTGAGAGTTCTCTTGATTGGATGTTTTCTATGTTAGTTCCACTAACCTTGAAAAGTTTTCACCTCTTACCAGACCGTGGGTAAGAAATGCCGAGATCTTTAACCAAGGACCTCCAAAAGACATGCAATGGAAGAGAGAGAACCCAYCATTTTACCTACACTTGCAGATATTCCCCCATCACCTTRGCTCATAAAATGGCCCGAATTGGCCTTAGACAACACGTCCTCTTACCTTCTAAATTAAATTTGAAGGGTCAYTYGAAATTCACAAGAAAGAAAGACGAGGTTRGATATAAGCAGCTTTGTSAATGATCCATAATTCCTTGWAAGTATATTCATTACCCTACTATGGAAACTTTGGATATCAAAGATACTGAGCTTGAATTGATTATCAATATAGGTGGCAGAGTACTTTTCCATTTCATGCCTAGCATACATTGAACTTGTTATGGAGTTTTATACTACATATGAATTTGACATGCCTGCTTATTTTACACTGAATAGTCCAGGGGTAGTTAGATTTAGACTAATGGGAAGGAGTTTAAGCTTTCAATTACTCAATTTCAACATTGCTTTTGGCTTTATTACTGATGAATATGCCACGTCTAATAAGTATTCGAATAGTACTTGTGATTTTAMTGCATAATTTAGCCCAASTAGTCTTTATAAAACCCTTTCCCCAGCCAAAAACTTTGACCTAATTAAATCAAAAGACTCCTCCCTTCATGACCTTTGTTCTGAAATATCTTCAGTACTTTTTTTATGTAAGAAAGATTCTACTGGGGTCTTGTCTAAGGCTGAGTTCTACTTTCTGTGCTGCATGAAAAATTTTGTTAAAGCGAATCTTGAATGTTGGTTGGCATCTCAATTTTGCCAATGTTTTAACAAATAAGCGTCCATTGATTTTAGGATCTCTAATTACCCATTTAGATGTGCATCAAAACCTCATTACTCTTAAGTGTAATGATCTTCTTATTGCTTGTGAGATGGTCCCATTACACTTACATTGTTTGGAAGTGATTTTTTAACTGGAGAAAAGGAATGTGTTATCTACTTTTATCCCCTAGGACCTATAAGGACTCGTCAACCACAACAAGTTTTCCATGCAGTCAATGATGACCTAGTTCAGAGTTCTCGAGCTATATCCCTATCTAGTACACTTCCCACCTCTGATGATAGACTATGGAGCGTTGAACGTCGGCTAGCAAGGACTAAAATGAACATGGCAGCTTACTATGAATGGGTGGGATTCACTCCGTCCTCTCCACCGTCTCGATGATGCATACCATATTCGGGAGAGTCTTATCTTCCACTTCCGCCCTTACTTTTTGAGATTATATTGTGTTTACATTGCGGACAATGTGAAGTTGAAGTATAGGGGAGGGTACTTGAATTTTGAAACTCCAAGTTGGCTATATTATGCTCCAATCCTTTTTTGTTGGCACTTTCACTTCAAGATTATAGCATCTTTCAATATTTGTCCTTAAATGATTTGGATTATTATGGATTATTGAGTTGAATTAAGATACAATAGGGGATTTGCATGATTAGTTAAGTTCTTATTTACTATATAATGGTTGATTTCTCTTGATGGTTAATTGAATGAAAAAGACATGGGATTTGATTTACCCATTTTTTGTGAGCTTTTGAGCCAGCAAGCAATTATTATATCATCGTACTCCAATTCCTTGATTGAATGATTGTCATACATGGATTGGATTTTCTAGAACTTGCCTTGTTGTGCATGTTATGACCACATTGTTGAATTGGATGCATTACAATGATAAGGGCACTTAATTTAACCAATTCTTTTAGCCTTCTCAAAACCCTAAAADTGTATCTTTAGAAGCCRATCTTTAGCCTTAGCCTTTTTGGCGGAAATAAAACCACAATATAAGCATAGTCARCCCCTCTTTGATTTCCCCTCTTAAACCCATAATTGAAGGATTGAATGAGCTTGTTTTCAGGAAAATGTTTTAGAAGAAAATTGAACGATGCTAAAACAATGAATTGACTCAAAGGGCAATTTCTAGTTTATATTCTCTTTGGAAAAAGAAAAAAAAAAGAGAGAGAACATAAGGGAAAATCTACAACTGAGTCAATAAGAGCAAATACCAATCTAGGTTGACACAAAAAAAAAAAAAAAAAAAGAGAATAAAAGAGAAAAAGAAGTTGTGCAATTCTTACTACATTAATGCAGTTTGGGTGGAGAATGTTTGAGACGCATGAGTTTGAAAGCTGTGTCAGGAAGTTTGTACAATTYCTTTGTTTGAATCGCCTAAAAATCCCTTTTTACTATACCATTACCTAAGCCCCATTAAATCTAATTCCAAGACCCTCTAATTCTTGCATTTGTTTCAATATTTGGTGGTGGAGATGTGATATATTAGCAAGCTTATGGTAATTGTCTTTCTATATATTGACTTGAGAGTTCATTAACATCCCTTACACTTTGAGCATATAAGAATGAATCCAATGAGAGGATATTAAATCCTATTCCATTTTGACTTTAGATGATTGATCATTTGTGTGGTTCGTACTACGAAATGCTTGTTTCTAGGAAATACTTCTTTCTTACTTGTGCGTAGATTCAAGTCTTTAAGGSATAATAATTTGAATTGTAAAAGGATTGGTAAAGATAGATGATAGAAAGGAGATGAGGAAAGTTGGTGAATTTTAGCTGTAGTATATGCTTGAGGACAAACATTGCTTGAGTGTGGGGGAATTTGATAGACTTCTTAAATTAACTATAACTTGTTATATTCCCTTATGTTTTAATTGTTAAAAATGCTAGATYCTTGGGTTTTGATTATGAATTGTGTTTTGTGGCATAKGATGAAGAATCAAACCAAAATRTGTSCAAAATSGAATTTTGAGCATGGAAAATTAAGGAGTTATGATTCAATAAGGTTAAGGACCCAAATTGAAGAATTTGCTGGTTAAGGCATGCCCACGTCTTATTGATTTTCAGAGGATTAATTAATACCTAGGAATTTTGGTTTTAAAAAAAAAAAAAAAAGAAGAAGAAGATGGAAGAGTTCATTGTTAAAATATGATTGAATTTTACAACCTTCCTTATGAATGTATTCATTTATCTTAGTCAGGACTCCTAATATATAGGAGAGGATTTCACAAACTTCAGATGATTTTTTTTTTTTTTTGTTTACATAATAGAATATTATCCCTTGATTTTTATTATTTTCTCTCATCATGATGAGTTAAATACTGTGTTTCAAGCTAAAGGATAATTAAAGTTTTGGTTCTTCAAGGATTGTAAGAATCTAATTATTTTAATTGTTCTTTTATTCCTTACATATTTATAATATCTTCTGAGTTTGTTCAACATTATTGTTTTGGGCTCATTGATGCAATAGGCCCCATTTTTCGTCGTAAGAAATATACAATTGTCATTTATAATTCAAATCCCTAATTGTTTGAATATTTCTAATATTATGTTGGTAAAATAACATAGTGATTAGTTTTTATTATGTCATGGAGTTTATATAACCTAGGTCTAAATAAACCATAGATGTTGAGTTTGTTGGCTAGAACTAGTAGTTCTCTAATTATTAATGTTGTTGGTAAATTAAATCTTAAGAGCTTTTGTCTGCGATTGGTTCAAAATTGTTGCTTACTGATTGGAGAAATAAACAAATATATGTTCTATCGATCTGTCAAGTGAACTAAAAGAGAGAATAAGGAGGTAGATCGTATATCAAAAATCATATATAAAGTTTATTTTTAGATCAAAATAAGTAATCTTTACTCAATGATCAACTCTTATGAAACCGAATATAAGATTATACTGCAGCTAGATATTTTCCTTTATATCCTTATAGTATCTACATGTGTCTTATCTAATTATTTATGTAAATATGCAATTTTCATCATTTTGATTTTTCTATACTTGCTTTAAATCCTTGGAGTAATAAATCTATCACATCCTATTAGATATGATCCTATTTCAATTCTACCTAATCTATGATTTAAGGAAGTATGTCTTTAATTTTATGAATTCATAACCCACTAATATAATGTCGTAAGAATATCTTGCACGTACTATATAAACTAATGCCTAATGTTTGTGTGGTCTGGCCAAGTGATGAATCCACATGGAAGTCATCAATGATGCCTTCCTCAAAACATATAGAACATATTAAAAATTTTTATTCTTAATTCCCATTGTATGATTGCATTTTCTAAATAATCTGTTTTTATTTTATTTCACGGACTTCTTTTAAAATGAATATGCAATGGCTTATGTTAATGCTAAATTTCTAAATAATTGAAAAAAAATAAAACAGAATGAATGAAAGGAGCAAAATAAATAAAAGAAAATAACTACATAGTGCAATATAATAATTTTCTTCTATAATCCTTATGCATATATAGACATATCTTCCCAGGATCGGACTCCCCAACCATTTGCACCCTTATCGATGAAACACTAATTGAAGAAACAAAATTATGGAAAAATAACTAAAAGAAAAATATAAGAAATAAAATGCCTAAAAGAAATAATGTTGATTTTGACAAGTTGTGGACAACCTAGGCATGTTTGAGAATTAATGTAGCTAGATTTTTGTTTATCTACATTAATTTTTTCATGCAAAAGTTCAACTGTTCTTACATTTAAAACTTATGGACAAGTAAATTTTGAGTAAAATGATGATTGAGTTTGCATTTCTATTGCAAAGTACATCTCATTTTCTATATAAATACTTAATCATTTGATTTTAAGAGTAAGAGTAATGACTGTTAAATGGACGAAGGAAGATGACAAAAGGATTAAATTAAAACTTTGTAATAAATTGAGGCCCTTAACTTTAGAAAATGTCAAGGACTATTAACCTTATTTTTTATGAATATTTGATCCGTTTCGTTTCAATAAAGTTTATTAAGAATAGAAACTTCTTGAACTGTAACATCAAACCTACTGTTTCTAACACTGCATGCTCTAACATACATGACAAAATCCTTGTAAAATGAAACATTCAAATGTGATATATCTCTTTTCCCACTAATAATAATAATAATAATAATATATGTTGTATTTATTATATTGATTAATGACGCAATTGGAAAAGTAGTAAGTTACAAGCGAAAAACTCAAAAAAAATATATCTCTTTTCCCACTAATAATAATAATAATAATAATATATGCTGTATTTATTATATTGATTAATGACGCAATTGAAAAAGTAGTAAGTTACAAGCGAAAAACTCAAAAAAAAAAAAAAATTGGAATCCACAAAAAATCATCAGAATTCACTGGAGAGAAATAATAGAAAATTTCGAATTGTTTTAATATAATAATTGATTGAATAAAAAATAATAAGTATAAATATCTTTTAAATRGGAAAAATATCAATCCTCATCTGAAAATAATTAACACTAAAATTTAATTAATAAAATTTAAAAATTACTAAAAAGTTTAAAAAGAATAAAAATTTCAAATTCGATTTTGAGGCACTAAATGGCCCCGAATGTCCAAAAACTCCCTTATTGTTAGTTTTGTCGTTTCTTTTCAAAAAATATATCATATTCAAAATTGTGACATTAAGCACGAGAAGTACAAATTTTACCATTTTGCTCATCTTCACTAATTGTTCTTCAATATCAAGCACCATCCATTCTACGTCAATTATTCTCTGTTATATACTACACAAAAATAGTTAAATGAAAGATATATGCTACCGACCATATAATTTATTTCTAAAAAATAAGGCATAAGATATAAAAACCAACCAAAACTCCACTTTCTTGGGTGTATGGCCATGACAATGATGGCATCGAGAATTTGATGTTGAGGGAGTTAAAATATATGATTAAGATATTAGGGATGAATGATGTTTTTCAAACAAAAAATTTATATAAATCTTAAAAAATATTAACATTACATAAAATTTTGAAAATAATGTCTGGAAGCGACGCCACCTTAGCTATGCCCTTATATAATTGGATTTCTCAWATACAAAAATTCCTACCTTCTTCCTTCTGCTAGTTGAGAGAAACAGAAATGATTATTCATTTCGAAAAGAATAAAATATGACACTAAAAATAAATCGTTAATTATTAGAAAGTGTATATTCTCCTTTAATGTATGATCAAAACTTACATATTGCAAAATCATAATGGTTAGTGGCTTTGTCTTTATTCTTCGCTTTGTTTGGATAGAAAAAGAATTTATATATAGAATCAAATGGCTTCATTAACGGTTGTAGTTCGATTGAAAAGCATATCTTGTATTCTTTATTAAGATAAAAAGCTTACAGCAAACATTGGTGCTGTTTTTTGTCAACGATGCAACTGATATTTTTCTTCAGTTTTTCATTTATTTTAAAATGCATTTTATCATAACTCTATAAAACATTTTTCACTCCATCATACCAACTTGGAAACAATTGGCCCCCTCACACACTCTTACTATCTATCATAATCTAGGATGAATAGTTCCACGCAGAACGTAGAAACAAAATTGCACAAATATAGCAAAACYTGACCAATCAGTCATAYCCAAAGGCCAGCGGGGACWTCCAATATAGCATAGTAATGGCAGAGATATCAGAAGCAAATCRTAACCACGCAATCACTTTGGACATAAAAGAYGATCCTTTAGACAATGATCCTCCTCATTCCACACCCATCAAATGCAACGATGATTCTCCCGCCTGCTTGGAAACTGTGTATTTTGTGCAACAGGTCTCGTTGATCTTTCTTATTATCTCTTAGCTTTCTGTATCCTTCTCTGATTTCTTTCCGATCCTGTATATTTCCTCATGTTGAGTGCAGATTATGGCAGAGTTTGTAGGGACTTACTTGTTGATGTTGATTGGATTTGCATCACTTGTGTTGAATATAAACCTGGACAAAATCATGACATTTCCAGGAGTTGCAATATTGTGGGGATTGCATGTGATGGTTATGGTTTACGCTGTTGGTCACATCTCTGGTGCACATTTTAACCCTGCTGTAACCATTGCTTTAGCCACATGCAAGAGATTTGCGTGGAAACGGGTAAAGCCTATTTGAGCTCTCCTAGCTTCAGTTTTCTCATGCAGAAACTACGATCAGAAATTCATTAACTCTCCGCAAACCTCTGGTGATTTGTCAATGTACGAAATTATCGTGCATSCTTGGTGAATAGAGGGTGCTTAGTTGGCCTGCTAGCTTCTCATGTGAATTGGACATTGAGAGCTTGCAGTTAATTTAATTATTTCTTTTTGAAAAGGTTTAATTTATTCTCCATTTTCTCCCGTGTGTTCTAGGTACCTGCTTATATCTGTGCCCAACTCCTTGGCTCAACTCTAGCAAGTGGAACACTCCACTTAATCTTCAATAAGAAGCAACTTCAGTTCGTAGGAACAGTTCCAGCAGGCTCCTACATGCAATCCTTAGCAGTCGAGTTCCTGATAACATTCTATCTTATGTTTGCTGTATCTGGTGCTGTCTTTGACGACCGAGCAGTAAGTTTCCGATCGGTATTCTTAAATTCTATAAATATTTGTACCTCTTGTCTTTTTTCTATGATTCCTATCTTATTTTGGTACATGCAGCATGATCATCTTTCCTCAAACCTCTCATGGTCGGTTTTTTCAGCCTAAAGAATTTGCTGGAATAGTTGTCGGAGGAATTATAGCCGTTATTTCGTTATTTGCAGGGTATGAGTTCATTATTAACCATAATCGCCTTCATTTTTTAGTAATTTAAAAATATTATAGACGATTGTCGCCTCCAAACTCCCTAGCTCTGTTCTTGAACATTTTTCATCTTTTGCACTGAAAGGCGTCTTTTCTTACCCAGAATCCCTGAAAGTATGTGCTTGAAAATTACAGGCCAATTTCAGGAGCATCAATGAATCCAGTCAGAAGTTTGGGGCCAGCAATTGTCTCAAATTGTTACAAGGGTATATGGATATACATAGTGGGTCCTATTGCAGGTGCAATATCGGGTTGCTGGGTATATTATTTCATCACTTCTCAGACAAGTCTCTTGGTGAAGCTATCAGGAGGGCTTTCTTCAAACGATCAGCAACCGTCGGTTTTAGGTGAAAGCAGGGAATATGCTATAAAAAAAAAAAGAGGGCTTCTTTCTTCAATTCGTTCTGTAATTCAAAATCGTACGCGAGATTTCCATCTAAAAAATGATGACAAGAGTATGAAAAATAAAGAATTTGATTCTGCTGAACATATTATTCAAACCTTCACAAATTGTCATTAGGCAATTATACTTGTTTTTTAACTTTGTTTACTTGTTTTTGACAGCTGTAATCCCATTTTTAATTATTTTTCAGTTATTTCATTCGCACTATAAAAGGTCAAAAAAAATTAGATGTACAGTTACTTTTTTAAAATGAAAAAGTTATATTTTTTCCAATTATACAGAAGCTCTGTAATTCTCTTTCTCCACCAATCTCTTGATTCTAACATGGTATCAGAGTAAATTCACACTTGATTCACATTCTGTGAATTCTTTTATATATTTTGATTCGAGAGTTTTCTATATTTGCTTTYTTCTCTTTGCAATCATGAATTATGATATTCTTCCGTCTTCAAGTTCGTATTTCTTGTATCTGAGTGAAAGTCCGTCCGGAATCTTGGTGCAACCACCTCTTATAGCATAGAATTTCCATACTTGGCATAGAGCCATGCAAGTAACCCTAATTTCAAAGAATAAGCTAAGTTTTGTCAATGGAGCTATATCAGCACCTTCAGCAGAGGAAAGTCTGTGTTCACAATGGGAGCGATGCAGGTCGACAAACTCAATTTTACCATCAATCATGCAAAGTGTGATGTGTTTCAATACAGCTAGAGAGGTGTGGCTTGATTTAGTTGAACGATTTTCACAGGAAATAATTTTAGATTGTCAGCTATATTTGAATAAATTAGTCATTTAAAATAAGAACATCTGTCTTTCAATAAATATTTTAATTCTTTAAAGATCCTTTGTGAGGAGATGTTGCATGTTCGACCTGTGCCTAATTGTATATGTAATCCACAATGTGGATGTGTAGCTGTTAAATCTATTAAAAATAATATATTTGCTGATCAGATGTTTCATTTTATAAAAGGATTTAAATGATACTTTCTCTATTTTGAAATCTTTTGTGCTTTTAATACTTTGCCTACCATCACTGTTGTTTTCCTATGGCTATCAAACAAGAGAGGGAGATAAATAGTAAAGGGATCACACATGTGAATAAGTTTCACCAACTCACTTCTACAAATGCACATGCATTTGTTTTTCAACCAAATCTTGCTGCTACTGCTGGTCAGTTTAATGGACATTCTGGTGCATTGGTTTTCAACCGAGTACTGTTGCTACTTCTAGTCAATTTAATGGAAGTTCTGGTGGGAATAGACCAAGATATGGGAATTTTGGATAAAATAAAATTTTAAAATGCACGTTTTGTGGATTTCTTGGGCATACTGTGGATAAATGTTGCAGAGAGCACGGGTATTATCCTAGTCATAAATTTTGGAACAAACTAAAGGTTTCTCTTAATCAAACTGTTTCTGAGAACTCTACAGCTACTGATTAACAGGTTGGCTTTACACCAAATGAATATAGTCAGCTCCTGAATATCCTCAATCAATATCAACTCGTACAACCTTCCTCTGGTTCTATATATGCTGTTACGTCCTCACCTACCGTTACTCTAGCTAATCAGGCCACAACTTCACAAGCTCAGTTTGAGACACATAAACTTGGAGGTAAGTCAGTTAATCCTACTTCAAGCTTTGAATTATTGATTCAGGAGGTTCTGATMATGTTGTTTGTTCTTTATCCTTATTTGCCTCATTTTCTACAATATCTGGTTTTACTATTCAATTGCCTAAWGAAACTTCAGTTCCTATTACTCACAAAGGGATTGTCRACCTTGCGTCTTGTTTGACACTTACTGATGTGCKTTATGGTTTTCTTTTAATTTKCTTTCTGTCAGCAAGTTGACAAAATCTACAAGATACATTGTAATCTGCCTTGCTGATTTTTGCGTCATTTAGGATCCTTTACATTAGTAGATGATTGAATTAGTTAGGCACTCCAGAGGACTCTACCAATTCAAAGCAATTTGCCTTCTTGCATTGCTGCACCCTCTTTGGCCAATCCATCATATTTTTCTACTTATTCTGCTAATGTTCTTGCTCTTGGTTATGTTACTCATCACATTTTACCTAGCCTCTTATGGCGTTCTTGGGTTGATATACTGAGAGGAAACATCAGCACATCATGCATGTTGCTAGATCCTTGAGACTTCAATTCGGCTTACCATTGTCCTTTTAGGGTTTTTGTGCCATACATGTTGTCCATTTGATCAATCTTAGTCCCCCCCCCGCCCCCCTTCCTTTCTATATGATGATCCTCCATTTGTTTGCTTTTTGGTAAACCTGCATCCTATTCCTCCCTTAAGGTACTTGATTGTTTAGCTTTTGCCTGCACTCTTTCTTCTTCTCGACACAAATTTGCTCCTAAAGGTAGTCCGTTGTTTTTCTTGGTTTTCCTAATCACACCAAAAGCTTCTTAGTTCTTTATTCTAATAATCATTCCATTTTCATTTCAAGATATGTCTCCTTTCAGGAGACTGATTTRTCTTTTTTACTTCCTCCTACTCCTTCTTCTACTTCTATTACTTTACCGAGTATGAAAAATAAAGAATTTGGTCCTGAATATGATTTTACTGATGCATCAACGAATGATCATCAGTGCCTAATGAAACACTAAATAATGCCTAATTTTCCTGTTAATGGTATTGATGTACAACATCGCCTCTTAATTCCTTCCATGATCTTCGGTATTCTACTAGGGTAAGAAATCCTCCAGCTTATKTGAAGGATTATATATGTTCCATTYAATTTTCTTCTCCGCATTCTTTACACAATGTCATATTATAKAGTCAGTTAGCTCCTCATTTTAGATCTTTTGCCTTGAATATTGCACTAACTAATGGGCAAAAGAGTTATGCTCAAACTGTCAAATACMAAGCGTGGCAAGATGCTATGYGTGCAGAAATTCAAGCCCTGGAATCTAATAAAATCTGAGGTTTGGTGTCTTTATCAGAAGGGAAAATTCCAATTCGATGTAAGKGGGTTTATAAGGTGAAATTTAAGACTGATGGGACTATTGAGAGACATAAATCAAGATTAGTGGCTAAGGGGTATGCACAACAAGAAGGTGAAGACTTTCTTGAAACCTTCTCACCCATGGCAAAATAACTACAATTAGACTTTTATTGGCCTTGACAGCAGCTAATGGTTGGTATTTGCACCAASTAAACATCAATAATGCATTTCTTCATGGTGATCTACATGAGGAAGTTTATATGAGGTTACCTCATGATTTTTATTCTTCAAATGAGAAAACAGTGTATAAATTGAAGAGGTCTTTATATGGTTTGAAGCAGGCAAGTAGACAATGGAATGCTAAACTTACTTCTGCTTTGCTCAGTAAGGGATTTTCTCAATCCAAATCTGATAATAGTTTGTTTCCTTAACAAACTGATCAAACTTTTTTGGCTTTACTTTTATATATGGATGATGCGTTACTCACTGGAAATAGYATGAGTGCTATTCAGGAGATTAAAAAACTTTTACATCAAGAATTCAAGATAAAAGATTTAGGGRTTACAAAGTATTTCTTGGGATTTGAAGTAGCAAGGACCAAATAAGGTAATAGTCTCTGTCAGCTGAAGTATGCACTGGATATTTTGGAGGATTCTAAATTTGTTGGTTGTAAACCTAGTCATATTCTTATTGATCGTGTCCATAAGTACAGCAATGGTGATTCTGAATGGTTATCAGATCATACATATTATAGAAGTCTGAAGCTGTTATATTTGACTAACTCTAGGCCAGATATGAGTTATGCAGTGCAGCAGCTTAATCAATTCTTGGATACTCCTACACAGTAACATCTTCAAGCAGCACATAGAATTCTGAGGTATATTAAGAAATCCTCCGGGCAAGGCTTATTTTTTCCGACCCACAATACACTTCAACTGAAGGCTTTCAGTGACTCAGATTAGGCTAGTCTATAACTGGATCTTGTATCTTCTTGGAGGACTCCTTATTTCCTAGAAGTCAAAAAAGAAAAATATAGTTTCAAGAMGCTCTAGTGAGGTAGAGTATCATGCTTTGGCAATGGCTTCTTGTGAAGTTCAACGGCTCTTATATCTACTCAAGGATTTCAATATACATCTTTCCCTTGCAGCTTCGGTTTATTGTGATCAACGGTCAACCATGTATATTTCAAAAAGCATAATGCTACATGATACCCTCTATGTTATGATTTAATATTTTAAAGTCCTCTTTACCATCTACCGTTAGAATCCTCATTTCCCATTCAAAAAGTTTCCTGGTTCTTATACTGTGTAAATAAACCCAATGATCTGAAATATTAATTAATCCTTGCTAATTTAGTCTCACATTTTGAAAGGTTCACACACTTGCACATTGGAACACTCTTGTCGCCTGGCTTTTCTGTTGAAGAAAGAAATCTTTTCTTTTCTGAGGAAATGTCCAAGAAAACATTCTTAAGACGATATGGATTTCTTCGGACAAAAAACTATAATATATATATAGCCAAAGCATGCCAAATTATACCAAATATGTTTATTTATATATTGGCCCCAAACCCCACCTGAAATAAATAAAATAATTTGTAAAATTCCAGTGCCTCAGAAAGTCATGTCTTTCATGAAAGGACGAAACATATAAAAATTGACGGTCACCTTGTACGTGACAATGGCCARGCTGGAGGGGTGAAGCTTCTCCCAATCTCAACTAAATTTCAAYTGGCAGATTTGTTCTCTAAAGCTTTGCGTCCCCTTGTTGCCAATTACTTCTTGATCTGCTGGGTTTGCACAATGCTTTCACCCCTTCTGACCATATTATTCAAACCTTCAAGGATTATCATTAGGAGATTATACTTTTTTTTTTTTAACTTTTCTTTACTTTTCTTTGATAGCTATAATCTCACTTTTAATTATTTTATAATTATTTCATTGACACTATAAAAGATCACGGAATACGATATACAGTTGCTTCTTTGAGTGAAAAGTTCTATGCTCCCCAATTTTACAGAAGCTCTGTAATTCTCTTTCTCCACCAATCTCTTGATTCTAACAGACTCCTAATGACAGATTTATATTTGTATGTTGCCTGCATCGAACTGCCAGAAAGTAACCTGAATCAGTTCTATTGCCTACTTCTTCTCAGATGAACTCCAAACCTTCCAATCACTTGTAACACTTATTGCACATGTACAGAATTTGCATGGCCGTAATCAGATAACTATTGGATCTTCCTCGACCWAATCATTTCACTCGGGATAATCATATGAAGCCTAAATACAAGCAGAACAAAGAAGAGACATTTCACTAGAACACTAAGGAACCAAAAACAGTAAATAYCTGGCAATATTTGCAGAATCAACCTAAGGACATGGTAAGAAATTTGTAAAAGACAAAACTGTCCTAGAATATGCCTTCCTCTAGATAGCAAATATTTCGTGATCTAAGTCTAAGATGAATCTGCAGCATTAATCATTTTTGGAAGAGAAGTCACAAGTAATGTTGTTTTAGAACCATTTAAAATGCACCTGAATTGGCAAAATTATAAACATATTTTTACTTGAAAGCCAAGAGAGAATCGAAAGACACATATTTGCATTTTGATGCACAAGTAGCTAACAGAATGCAAAATACCTAACACCACTACACAGAACAATGAATCACACAAATCAGTTGTACATATGGATATAATTGCAGACATTGAACTTGAGGTAAGATCAACAAAAACAGGTATAAGAGTCTTCAACATCTCAGATAAATAACATTCTACCAGAACCCATTGGAAAATCTCCTTTTCTTTTCTTTTTTTTTTTTTTCYCCYYYTTTTTGKTCTTTTGGTTTCAGAATCTCTTATTTATGTTGCTGCTGTACTKCTCTCTTTCTGACTTTCAAATTGCACATTGTGATCGCAGAGAAAGTACACAGTGTATGCATTACTTCTAGATGAGAACAGGCGAAAATATTACAGGGTGAAGACACAAGTTAAGCCAACCTTTTCTATACCCCTTGAGAAAAACAGATCAAACAGGGGAAATTTATTCACAAACCAACTAAAGAAACAGTTAATAATTATAGAAACTGGATAAAAAGAAAATCTATTATTGGGTATGAAGTCATGGAACATAAATACTTGTATATACAAACAAACAAGGAACTGCCATGTACAAAATGAAGAAGTTTAATCATCTTCATCATTCTAAATCTGCTACCTCTCAGTGGGACTGCTTTTTTCTACAGCAACATTATAAGCGGCTTAACCCAGCCTTACTCTTGGGAATATAATAGGTTTACAGCAGACAAGAGTAAAAAGTAACACCACCGTAAACATTGTCAGGCTAATCCACACAAATAAAGTTTTTCTCCAATACCACATAATTCTTTTCAGTAGAGGTTGCTCTGACTCCACTGTCAGAGATGCAGAATATATTTCAGGAATACCTAGACCAGGCTGAAATTGAGCTCGTTGTTCAACAACCACCTTCAGGCAAGCAGTTGGTATACCAACTTGAGTGAAACCTTTAAACTTTAGATTTATATCTTGGGTCTCAGATGTGTAACCAGTAAGAAGAGGGGCAACTTTGAGGAACGTTAGTAAAAAGCGGATAGGCTGGCTTTTAAAATGCAGCATGCAGGGGCGCCTTGAGCTTGCAAGGACTTCACCACCAGCAGCAAGCAAATCTACCCTGACCTTTAGATATGAGGGGGGAGAACTGAATCATTAGGATTATGCAGAATATATTTCCAGAAAACAGAAACAAAATCACATTTAAAACAACTATATGTCCACAATAAAAATACAAGAAACAAAGCATGCATGCAAGGGATCACTATTCTCAAATGACTGATGATAAAATTCCAGTAATGGCATTAAATTCTAATGACTAGCATAATTTTAACTTCATATACAGAATTTTCAGAACCAAGATGACTTCAGATGAAAAAGATGTAAAAAGCCGCTATCATGTGGTGCAATTTGAATCAAAAGACGACAATTGTAATTTAGCTCAACACAAAGATTTCATTTTTTCCATCCACTGGTGCTGAGTTCACCTAGGTTGTGCTTTAGATAATACCAATTGTCAACAAGCAAGAAATGTATCTGAAACCAGTAAAATCATTTTAAGATGCAAAAGTTAAGACAGCCAAAAGAAGGAGAAAAGAAAAGGAATATTCGGTGACGAATGTTCTAAAATTTCACCCTACACACAAAGTTATAGCTGGGTTATTCTCAGAAAAAGATACCTTTACGTTCGTTTCCATTATTCACATTTAGTGGATGAAATTTTGCCACAATGATCATAAATAACATGAGATTTCAAAACCAAAAAGCTTGCTTAACCAATTCTCTAACAGGAACCACAAGCTCTTCTAGGCAGCAACTCAAATAATTTATTAAGCCATTTCAGACTATCAAGAAGAAAAACGAACAATGTTTCTCAGGCAAAGTATACTAAAATTTTCGTTGAAAGTTCAATAAGAATTTAAAACAACCTAAGATATTTGAGAATTTCTCTATTGTGCTTGTACTAATTTCATAGTACATTAGTCAAGCTTCCAGGAGAAGCAGCTTAGAGATCACAACAAAAAATATTACCACTTATGTTTCATAAACAGAACAATGCCATTAATGAATGATATTCAAAAGATCCACTTCACGTGACCTAATTACATACCTGAAAGATCCCAAGATTTCTGTTGTAATCAGACTCTGGCAATGTCAATGATACAGTAACCTGTAACTTATGCTTAGGTGGTATAACACGCATCCCATCAAGCTTAGAAACTTCCGAATTTTCACTACAACTCAGGCCACAACCTGCCCCAGGACATACCATTATCGGCACAAATGCCGCTGGACTTTTTTCTGTATAATCAAAATCTAAATTTTCCTTTATTCTTATAGGCTCCTCCAACATAATCCTCATTAATATACCACCCACCACAAAAGCTGAAACTAACAATGTCACCAAAACAACACACACATACACCGACCACAACAATCCCCATCCAAACTTTAACCCCCACTTAAAAATATATTTATGATCTTTTAGCCACTTGTATACCAATGCCGACAAATTTCCCAACACACAACCCCAGATTCTAATTGCTATCCTAATCAAGTATTCTCTCCCTTGTTTCATAACACGAAATGGATCAATTACAAACATGTACGAACAATAAATTAACCATATCGGAAAAGTAAAGAAACTAATCAATAAATTAAACTGGAACCCAATTGCCTTTATTACTAATCCAGCTAATAGTATCAGAAAACTTGAATTTGCATCATGTGTTTCTCTCATACTCGAACCATCTTCCACAAGTTCATGAATGCTCTCAATATCAGCATAAGCAATACTCGGATTTGCTGCATTTTCCTTCTTTAARATCTCATCTACACCCTTTTTCACACTTTCGGAACTCAAACTGAGCTTAATTTCATCTGGGGCCTCCAAATTTCGGAAAGACTTTTCACTTTCCCCTTCATTTTCCTTAATTTCARGGGAAGTTTTGATGTTTTCAGCTCTAGAACTAAATTGATTCTTCTCGAARCTTACCGATGAACTATGACCCCTAGATTCCGTCTCATCGTCGTTACCCGAGCTGTATCTACGACGGCGGAGATYTACATGAGGCAATTTCTCYAGAAGGGACTTAGAATCAAGAGTGAGCGTTGAGCCAGACGACTGTTCGGTGTCGGAATCGATTGTTTCATAAAAGACTTCGCGGCAATCATAAAATGGAAACTCATCAAACGCGTCAAAGAACAAGAATTCTTGACCCTCATCACTTTGATTTCTTGATTTCAAATCCTTGTCCATACGTATGAATGCCCAAACATCTATGCATATGTATCTGGATCACTCTCTTTTTGAGAAAGAGGGGGGATTGAAGGCTTTCGTTAGAATTAGTTGAATAAGAGGTTCAAGAAAAGTTTCCATTTTTAGGAACGAATATGCCGGGACAAGGGTTTTCCGTTGTGCAAAAGCAGCAGATCTGACTTTGGTATAGGTTCTGATGTGGACCAATCAGCGGAGTTCACTGTTTTTAAATAAAAGATGGACTGGGTAATTTTAATGCGAATATAATTAATAACTCAGTGATTGAATATCTTAAATTACCGAAAATTTTTAATAAATTCTTTGATCAAGAAATAATAAAAATTCATCCAATTCATTACTTTTTTTATTTGTTATTTTTTAACCTGTAATTAATGTATAAATATTTGTAATTAAAAACTTTTGTAGAACAATTTTATGTTAATATCCTTAGAAGATTTGACCTAATCAATTGGAACATTTTAGGAGATTTGTTGCAACGATTCAGACATATTCGTGTAAAAGTTTTTATACATGGAGATAATATAAAAGATGAATCTTTACTTATATTTAATAAATAATAAAACATTTACTATTAATAATAAATAATATTATCTTCATATTCTAATAATGATCTACAATTATATCATTTACAATAATATATTTAATAAAATATGTGAATTTGTGCAACTCTTCTCAATGAGATGAATATAAAAAAATCAAAAAATTCAATCATTTCAAATATATTCTTAAATGAAATTAACAAATACCTTTACTTTTTACAAAAAATCAAATTATGATTACTCTTCGAAGTTCATATGGACAAATTAACAGATACTTAATAAAATTTATTCTCAATGATTTCATATTTTTAGATGGAGAAAAAAATATTAAAAACATTATTTCTAAAAAAATCAGAATGTTCTCATAGGGTTCCTGGGACACGTGCCCTAGGAAGCCCCAGTGTAGGTATGCCAATAAATACTATAAAGGCCAGTCAAGACGACATCTGTCTCTAAATAGTAATTGATAATAATATTAAATTTTCAATCGTCAAAATTTTAAAAAAATTAAAAAATTTATCACATAATCGTTTTTATGAGATTTAAAGAAACATACAAATACAACTAGATGTGTAAAAATTAAAATTAAATAAGTCTATCCAAATATTAAAACTCAGAAGAGACAACAAATTTTCAAGTAGTAGACATTAAAGATCAGAAACTATAACATCAAGCAAGGCTTCCATAAGTAAAATATGCAATGCATCAAGCTATGGCAAGCTTCAAAGAATTAGAAAAGTGAATCAAATAAAATATACCTCATTAGAACTGAGAGCTAATGACTGACAAGTTATCACAATGGATCAAGGGATGCACTGAAAGTCGCACATGAAATGCCCTAACAACCTGCCATGAAATGGCATTATATCCAAGAAAACAAAAAGACAAATCCAGTAGTAGACTTCTTATTCCAAGATCYTCTTCCCAATCAGCATCACTATTTGCAGTAGATCCATTGAGTCAGTAAAGTAGAACAACCCTTTGTTTAAGTGTTCCCTGTCAGTTTCTGATAATCATTTTAATTGCAGAAAGATGATGTCAATTGGTGATATCATGAACTAACATGCAATATTGATAGAGTTGATTTTGTATCATATTTTTACTTCTATTTTAATGGATTTCTTGTTAAATTATATGTATTTAATCTTGTTTGAAATAGTTAGTTGTAGGGTTTTAAAATTAAAAATAAGAAAAAGAGCAAAAATCACAAAAAGAAGAGCTACAAGATGTAAAATGATGAATTCAGAGCAGATTTGAGTCAACGTAATTTATAAAAATTAAAAAATTTAAAAAATTGACTAAGTATGGAAAAGACCAAATCAGCGCTAATTTTTGTATCAAAGAGACACTGGTTTACTTAAAAATAAGGAGCCGGTTTGGCCTCAGTCAAATAACAGATCAAGGCAAAATTGGATCAACCTTTTTCCCTCTTTAGAAGAATCTGGTGTGGACTTTCCTATGAATCAAGCGTCGAATTTCTCTCACAAATTAAATGAAGTGCGGGATTCTTTTACAAAATCATTGATGATTTTGTTATTTTTAAAGGATTTTCTTGTTTCACTATAGAAGGGCATGTTTTAGCCTTTAAACATGGACTTTTACATATGTTTTTCCATTCATTTTACTCATTTTCTTAGAATTTAGAGAGTTTTTTAGTGTTCTTACTGTAATGGACTAGGGCTTACTTCTTGGAGCATAAGGATTTGAAGATATGATCAAAAATTGAAAGGAATTTGTTCATCAAAACGGGTTTTCTATTTATTATGTTTTCAAGGATAATGTTTATGCATTCTTTAGGCTAATTTATTAATGTTGGTTAGGTTTGTGATGATTGATTCTTGATGATAAATTGAGTTGATTATTTGATTTTTTTACCTATTTCTATAATCGCACATGTTAATTGTTGTTTTGACATCCTTAATGAGATTATAGCCTACCTATCTATAAAATGATCTTTTAATTGATTGTGAAGAATCAAGAGGTGAAATGATTGATTAGAAACTAGGAAACAACAACCTATAGTTCTAAACCGATTAGAAATAGAATCGATTTCTATTAGGCGGTTCTAAAAGTAAATAATTGTGGTTTAATRCAATCTTAGTTAAGTTAATTCATATAAAAATATGGTGTTAGTTAATTAAATTTGAGGGTATGCCAATAGATTGGGCAAAATATTTTACGGAATTCTATTGTTAACAATGTGATAGAATTTGAGAATCATAGTAATAAAGCTACAAACAATTTGATTAATTACTAGGACAATTGAATAAATACCTTGACCAACATCCTTTTAATCTTAATCATTTCTTTGAATTAGTTTATTCCTAAGTTTTTAACTACAGTTCTAGAATTTTTTTTATCCATTAAATAAACAATTCTCGATAGATTTAAATTATGAAAATTTAATAATTTTGATACTCAATTAAAGTCTCTAAGGAATCGATACTTATTTCACTAAACATACAACTCTAGACACTAGTGCTTGCTGGGAAATAGTGCAACAAGTTTTTTTGCACTGTTGTCGASGACTTCAAATGATATCATATAATTGCTTTGTTTTCTTAAAATTAGACCATTGTTTGCGATCTTTTCTTTAATTTTCTTTATTCTTTGTTTAATTGCTTTCAGATACAGTTTGTTTCCTTTATCTGAATGCATACTAGATCTTCAAATGAACCTTTAGAAACTAGTGCTGAAAATCTTAAAAGTGATTCTTAAGGATAATCGGAGACAAAGTAGAGAAGGAAAAATTAAAGTAGCAAATGATCAAACAATAAACATAGGGATAAATAGTGAATCATTTAATAAGAATTCTGACACTGACAAGGCCAGTAATATGAATGACAAGGAAGACCAAGAAAGGTTTAAAATCCTTAGTAAATATCACCAAAAGGATGGAAGGGGCTCATCCTGCCATCATTATCAATTATCCAATAGAATCGAATGTGCATCATTCGTTATACTGCTGCAATTGGCTATAGATAAAGTGTCGCATTTGCAATGGTTGATTACTACCGTTATTGTGAAGTATTTCCATGATTTATCTGTGCTCCTCGGCATTGAATGTTAGGCCTCTAATATGTGTTTCTCTCCTTATTTCAACATTATGGGTTGCTGCTGTTGACCTGCCATTCCTGGGCTTCACATTTTTTTCCTGCCCACTAGAAACCCATGGAGATAATAACACTTCTCCATTATCCTCTCTCCCAATGCGTATAGACCTTGCGAGTAAAATCAGAGGAATCCCCCCCGCTGCTTCGGTTCTCCGCGCAAGAGGAGTTACGGCCGCTGTCATCGCTGTAGGTGGGTCCGTTGCCGCTGAGCGCACGGGCTGTGCCGCGTCTGCTGCTGGTGCAATCTCATTCCAGATTGCCACATACTTCTGTCTTTCTTGCTGGAGGATGATATGGTGAGCTTTCCTCGTGTCTGGTAGCGGGTTCATTATGAGGATGTTTTCCCGACCCTGGAGAATGACTCATCGAGTCCCATCAGAAATTGCATCAACTTCYCTTCTCTTCTCGGGCAGCCAACTTCTTTATCATCGCGCAGGAGCACTCAATTGGGTCTTGATAGGAGTTTACTTCATTCCAAAGTCCCTTGAGTTTCGTATAATATGTAGAAATGGAGCGAGTCCTTGGCGACATTCAGTGATTTCTTGCTGAAATTTGATGGTACCCTGGATGATCAACACCATGGATCGAGACATTAGTTTCTTTTTTTTTTTTTGGTGGTAATCTCACATCAGTTTTTGTGGCACCTTCTCCATGGATCTAAGCTACTATAATCCAATCCCAATATAGAATATCAATCACACACTAAGGCAGAATATCTTTCCTTTAACAGCTTATGCTAATCAATTAAACAATAGTCCAGCACTTCAAGGGAAACTGTCATTACATAAAAGTTATGAAAAATTCCGATTTTTGAACAGCTTCAGGACTACAAGTTTCAAAGTTTCAAATCCATACAAACCTACTCATAATAGACCTCCAATTTCCATGACAATCCCTATGATGTACGAATCTCTTSTGGAAACAAATTAGTCAAGAAAACAGAGTATAACCATTGGAGAAGTTCAAATTATCTCAGTCAGTCAGAAATTTTAGCATTCTATCCATCCAGTACATTCACACACATTACACTTGAAATCACATATTCTTTCCATAGCATCCTTGATTCTTCAACGTATCCTAGAAACCTCAATCACATTGATTGGAAACACAAGTATTCAAATGAAATCCACACAAAATGAAAGGCCAACTAGCTATCTAGATTGGCAGGTTCAATATCAAGGCTCCAAATTCGATCCTGCCAACCCCCTCTTCCTAGGTTTCTCATAACAAGATTTTCTAGCTATTCTTAGGTTGAAAAGAATGATATATTAAGCTCAACGAATTATTCAGAAAAAAACTGCCAAATGAAGAGAAAGAAGATTACCTTAATGCTGATAGGAAAATAAGGCAGTGACAATTCCAAGATTTTACACTGAGATGAGTTGTTTCATTTTCTGTTTCCTGGCAGCAGAACACCCAAATCAAAATGGTGAAGGAGGGTGAGTTCGAGAGAAAGGGATTTCTTCTGCTGGGATTTGTGTGATGGAAATAGGAATAGAAGAAGAAAGTAAATTCAGACAAAGGGAGAAGAAGGAGCTTGGCTTGTTTACCTATCTTCGGCTAGAGAAAGAGAGGACTTCCGGTGACTGGCATGAAGATTAAAGTGCACCTGTTTGTGGGTGATTTTCAACTACACCAGAGGCTAGCTAAGGAGCCTTCAAGACACGACAGATTTCCTTAGCCAGAGTAGAGGAAAATGCAAAGAGCAGCTGGAATGGAAGGCGTTAACAGACAGAAAGAAGAGTACTTCAAGAGCTTATGATAATGTTCTAGTCAAAGAGCAATTGAAAATGGGATAAGAGAGGAAATCTGGGCACCATTGGGCATGTAGCCATGACCGACTACCGTTGCATGACTTCAAGGTTTCCAGCCATGAGCTCCCATTGGCCAAGAGTAGATGTAAGGGGTGTCGAGGTAATTGTGAATAATTTTGGGCAACTAGGTTCACCCCTCCATTATCTATCTCTCCTAATTAAGCCCTCAATAATATAAACATTCACACACGCACCACATAATTAATTGAAAGAATCTGCTTTTGTTTTCAAAAGAGGCATCGTTCGATCTTTAATATAAAAATGGCGCAAACACTATTAACTTTCTAGTTTAGTTGATAAAATTAAAGGTCTTACCTCAACCAATGTTCATTAAGAAACTGGCATGAGAGACAATGTTGGGATGACTCCCACACTCATTTCTTTCATTTTATCATTCTTAGAATTTATAATATTTTAATTTTGAGAATGTTATTATAGATCGTATATTGCTTTTATATATTACATTATTTTTACAGTTATGTACTTTTTCAAGAAATTAATTATGATTATATTATTGTGCAWTGAGTAGATATCTTGTTGTGATGATTATGTATTATATTTGATTATTTATTAAATTTGAATGTAGTTTTGGAGTAATATAATAGTGTAATACAAGTGTAAAAAAAGATAAAAGAAAAATGTAGAGACAAATTCTATCAAAAATTCATTATAAATTTGGAACAAAATCGTGGCAAAATAAATAAATAAATTAAAATTTACTTTTAAAAAAAAACTATAACTGTCTCATCTCTATTCCATCCCTAATTTGGGATGAATTTTCAATAAAATTTAACGATCCATCCCTAAATTGGGAGGGATTAAGTATGAAAATCTTGCACTTTTAATTTAGAATATTTTAATTTAAAATTAATAGTCTAAAATCAGTCCCTAATTCTTGCCAACTTAAGGACATATTTGGGGGAAAAAAAACATTTTCCAAATATTTGTAAACACTACTTTTGGTAAAATTAAATTCGTCCCTTATCCTACCAGATGAGGGACAGATTTGGAGCAGAAACATTTTTCAAATATTTTWAAAATATTTTTTCTATTAAAATTATTTCRGTCCATAATTCCTCCCAAATTAGGGATAAATATGGGGCKAAACAGYTTTCMARTGCTTTTAAATGCTTTTTGTTAAAAATAAATCCATCTCCAGTCTATCCCAAATTAGGATAAATTTTGGAGGAAAGTATTTTTTTAATTACTTTTAAATATTTGCATTTGAAAACACATATTTCCCTAWTCGGTATTAAATTAGAGACAAATTARGGTTTTCCTCATATATTTTTTCATTATTAATTAAAWTTATCCTTAAATATTAGGAAAGTATTACATTTACCCCCTTAAATTGATCCCTAATTTTGAATCAGATTACAAAARTTTGTAAGGAAGAACTTTCTTTGAAGCACTTCTAACTGACCGTAATACTATTTGGGATGTATTAGGGACWAAAAATTTATCCCTAATTAAKTTTTCTTTCGTAGTGTTTTTATTGTTTAAATCATTTCATTCTTAGGTAAATCTCAGGCTCATATATTTATTTTTCTCTCAAGTTTCCTAGTAGTAAACTAATAAATTTAATATTTTTTACGAAATACAAAAACCTAAACTATAATTTTTACTCTTCTTTTCTTAGGAATTATCTTTTGTTAAAAAATTTCAAAGAAAGAGAAAAATARAATAACAAAATGGAAAAGTCATAATAACAAGAGCATATTTACAATGGGGAAGTTATTTCATTATTAGGGAAGTTGTTTCATTATTGTTTGTGTGCAAAAATTATCTAGCCGATTCGACTATCTTCGTTGTGACATACTAAGCTTGTTAACATAACGAGGTCTGAGTTTCAATTAGTTAGCCATGTAATCGGCTCACTGGATTCCTAACAACCTCTTTTTTGTAATTAGATTCTTGAGTTAGTTCTAGTAACCTTACAATGTGTGCAAATAAAATCTGCTAATCAGGAAAAAAAAAAAAAAAACTATTATATGTTTGTGTTTGCTACRGCRAAGAAAAGAACAAAGTGAAATCTTCTARYYGATCAGCAAGCAAATAAACTAGGATACTAGGATAAACAAATGCGAACTACAAACAAACGTCAAATAATAGAAAGATACAACTAAAATAGCTRAARSTGRTTGAGTGATCATATCRAAAGATGTCAAACAGCAGAAAGATGTAACTTAGTTAGCTTAGGTCAAATAAGTGATCATGCTGAAGGATGTCAAATAGCAGAAAGATACAACTAAGTTAGCTCAGACCAAATTAATGATTATGCTGAATGASGGAATGAYGCAGTTGTGAAAAAAGCAGCAAAGAAAGTAATAAAGAAATTAAATAAGCTAATAAATTATTCTAYTAAGGCTRAAAATGCTTATCATCTAAGAAWGCAAATAAGTGTTTTAACTCATAAACATTGTAGTAAAAARAATACAAGACTGGCCTAACAAAGCAAATAATCAATTAACACTAAATAACTRAYCATGAAACTAGCTATCAAATGAAAACATAGATAAAAATAAAGATAATATACTTGATYRTTAAGTTGATTGATTGTTTTTCTCTACTTTCTCYCTTCTTRTTTATACTCCTCTGTGCAACATTCTTTTGCTGGCTCAGGACCGAGAAAGTCGGCTACGATTATGCCATTTCTCCTTTTTTTGCGTGCTATTTCCTCAGCCCATATCCACCTCAATCAACTATTCAATTGATCAAATCCCTTGATCTTCGTTGAAGTTGTTATGGTCTTAACTAATTGTAGAGCCGATTTCCAAATTTTTTACTGTTTCTGTCAATTCGATTGATTTTTTCCCTTACTCATCAGCCGCCACATGATCAGTTCCTTCCTTATTTTTTTATTAGTCGATAAGTTTCCCAGCCGTTTTTTACTCCTTTTCCCTTGGAATTATGTTTAATTTGACCTTATTTGGCTAGTTGTTGCTTCCTTCCTGAACCGTTGACATCAGCTATTTCTAAGCATCAACAACTACCTTTTCATTCTCAATATTTAAAGAATGTAAGCTGCAAAATTACAAGAAAATAAAAATAAAAAATAGGAAATTGTAGAGTAACACCAGTTTCTGAAACTAACTTTTCTAAAGCAGGTGAGTTGAAAATATTCTTCTGTGGTATGTATTTTGATTTAATTTTGATGATAATATTGATTCATTTTTCTGTGTTCTGGAAGATGAAAGGGAAAATGTGATCGTTTGGTGTAATGCAATGTGCCTTTTACTGAGGTCCATATTCACATTTATAGCTGCAGTGGGAGAGATTGGAGCTCTCATTTTTGCATGTATCAAAGACAATGGTRGGTCRAGAATTCTCTTCRTTATAATAMTTCTATATTGTTCAATTTTCAGTACAATTCATATATGCATGTCCATTGTGGTGGTCTACGAAACTCTCAGACACATCATCACATGTGGGCGTGTTCCATGGCCAAACTCGTAGCTGTTAGCCGCTCGATGGCTGGAGTTGAATTTTGATTTTTAACTGGTGGAGCGTCAAAATGCGAACTTTGGATATTGATGTTGTTCGTGAAAGGGAGGATTTGGATTTTGACAAGAATTTGTTTTCGATCATTTTGTAATACAAGCCTATCTACTTTGCTAGCTTACTTCCTTTCATTAGCCAAATTTTAATTTTTGCCTGCAAATATTCGATGATTTTCAAATAGAATATAGGAACTGAAATTCATTTCTTTTCTTCCTGTTTCATTTTGAAAACATGATTTTGCTTTTCTTGAAACCCTTTTCGAGCTGGGGTTTTTGTTACCAATCAGTCCGAACAAGGGAATTGTTATGGTAGATTTATATATCATTGATGCAAAACTGGTGCATTGATCATAACAATGATCTTTAGCCAAATTGAGGGCAGCAGACTTATAGATACAGGAAAAGGCTTTGAGATGGCAKAAAGAATATCAATGGCAAGGGAACAATGGTGAAAATCCAACTTCATTTGAGCACTACAAACCAATAATCATCTTAGAATCACCTTCAACTTCAAGCATAAATTTGCCATACCTTTAAACACATATACATACATGAATATTATGCATTTCGACTCTATTGGATCTTTTTAATGATTACATCCAGAAACTACTAGAATATGCCTCAGAAGGAAATCTAATCTGCGTGTGTGAAATCATGGAACTTAATGTTCATATGCACAGTAATTATCAACCAACATATATGATACTAGGAGATCTAAACCATCACCATCTCTCCAAATCAGCAAGGCCRAGCCTTCAAGTACTAGAAAGTGGGCCTGGCGCATTTTGAGCTGAATTCCCTCCCAGCTTCACTCTTGGAATGAGGATGGGATTGCAGCAGAGGAGAACAAAAAACAACTCCGTTGTGAATATCGTCATGCTAATCCACACAAACAATGTTTTTCTCCAATACCAGACAATCCTTTTAAGTCCAGGTTGTACTGACTCCAGAGTTAGTGATGCAGAATGTATTTCAGGAATACCTGCGCCAGGCTGAAATTCAGCTCGTTGTTCAATAGTCACCCTTAAGCAGGCAGTTGGTGTGGCAGCAGCTTCAGTAAAACCTTTAAACTTTATTTCTAAATCCTGAGTCTCCGATGCAAAACCATAAAGAATAGGAGGAACTTTGAGAAAAGTTAGTAAAAGGCGGATAGGTTGGCTTCTAAACTGCAGCATGCTTGGATGCCTTGAGCTTGCTAAGACTTCACCATCAGCAGCAAGAAAATCTACTCTGACCTTCAGAGCACAGGCAAAGAACTGAACTGTTACACATAACAATCTCTTCTCCAGAAAACCATAAAAGTTCCTTTTAACCCGGACAAGAAAAAGAAAACAGAAAAGGAAAAGGACAATCTCCACATCAAAGCACAAAAGTATGAGCATGGAACATTCCAGAAATCTTCACCTGAACAATTGCGTGATCAAGCATTCTTAAACAAATCCACAAAAAATAAAATAAAATAAAAATGAAAATCCCCAAAATGGAAATTATTATCGAAGATATATCTATTCTTCAGCTTCATAACTAGCATTTGCTACTCTGAAAGACAGACACTAACATTGTATTACAGCATTCTTCAGAACATAATTCACAGATCAAAGCGAGTTGTTTAGTTAAAAACCCATAAAAGGACCAATAAGATAATAGGAGGGATAGAATCAAACAAAAAGATTGCATCTCTATTCATTTACGTGATTTTTGTTTGGGAGGGGGTGGAAAGACATGTCATTACCAAGTAGCAGCAAACAACAAGTAATCTGAATCAGTAAAACCGAATACAGATGCAATAGCCAGAATTTTCATACCAAACAAAACTAAATTGGTCAGAAGCTCTCAAGTGGAATCATCACCATTTTCTCAAGTTTCCCCACATTAATTAAACAAAGGATGAAATCAAGATTCACTATAGCTTTTGTCATCAGTTCTAAAGAATTCAACAGAGGCCACAAGCTTTTCAAGCTGTTATGTCGAGTAATTTACTAGACCATCTCAGATTATCAAGAAACTCATTACAGAATATCAGGCAATGCATACTAAGATTTTCGTAGAAAACCAGTAACAGCGATTAAAATGATCTGAATAATGCTAGAATTTTAATATAGTGCAATGCAGCCCTTTGAGGATGAAGAAATTAACTTGCAACTAAACCACACATCAAAGGATATCCAAAAGATCAACGTCACATGAACTGATCACATACCTGAAAGATTCCAAGGTTTCTGTTGTAATCAGACTCTGGCAAGGTCAATGAAACAGTAAGCTGTAACTTATGCTCAGGTGGTATAACTCGCAATCCACCAAGCTTTGCAACTTCCAACTTTTGACTACAATCTGTGCCATAACATGCCTCAGGACATGCAATTATCGGCACAAATTCCACAGGACTTTTACCTGTATAATCGAAATCTAATTTTTCCTTCATTCTTATCGGCTCCTCCACTATAACCCTCATCGATAAACCGCCTATCACAAAAGCTGAAACCAGCAGTGACGTCAAAACAACACCCATATACACCGACCACAGAAATCCCCTCACAAACTTTACTACCAAGTCCACCACTGATTGAGGCTCTCTGAACAATTCACAAATATATGCCAACGAATCCCCAAACATAGAACTCCAAACACTCATTGCATTTTCACTCAAAAACTCTCTCCCTTGTTTCATAGCACTAAATGGATCCATTACAAACGTGAACGAGACAGAAGTTAACCATATTGGAAGCTGGAAAAATCTCATCAATAAATTGAATTCATGTCCGATTGCCTTCATTACTAWACCAGCTAATACTGTAAGCATACTGGAATTATCATCATGGGCTTCTCTTACACTCCAAATATCGTCTAGAAGAAGATCGTGAAGTCTTGCATTCTTTGCATAAGTAATTGCAGAATTGTCTTTCTTTTCCTCATTTTCATTTTCTTTTGCGCTTTCGGAGCTCCAATTGATCTTAACCGCATCCGGGTTCCCTGAAGTTCGAGAAATATTTTTACTTTCCTCCTTAGCTCCCTTCATTTCCCGGAAAAAATCGAACTTTTCACCTCTATGAACCACATAATTCTCCTCAAAAGTTACCAAGGAACCAAGATTCGTAGAATCCGTCGAGTCGTCATCACTGGAGGTGTATCGCCCGCGGCAGAGATTTTCCGCAGACGATTTCACCGGCTTGAACTGAGAATCGAGAGTGACACTCGAGCTGGACGACATGTCAACATCAGACTCAATTGATTTATTAAAATCTTCGCTGGAATCAAAGAATGGGAACTCCTCAACCGCCTCATAGAACAATTCTTCATCGTCTTCATTCTGATTTTCCAACTTCAACTCTTCCACATGTATACAGTCTTCCATACTTTTGGAAAATTAGGTATGCTGAGCAAGAAACTGAGATTTGAGAGGATGAAATGGACAGAAAAAGGAAAATCTTTAGAACAAGAAAAATTTCTGATACTGGGGTAAAGCAAAGGTACCATGGATGAGAAAAGGTTTCTATCAATACTTGTACGTTTAACTTTTACAGTTGTACCTCCACCCAAAAGTGATCGCCGGGTGAGCCATAGCCATATGAAAGGGAGATGAAACTTGTGATCGAGACTGCAAGTCGAGGAGCTCTTCTTATTTTTAGGGGAAAAGAAGCAAAAAAAATATTTATAGTTTGCGGTACTCAKGGATCATTTGTTATTTAAATTACAAAAAGAACCTCCTCTTTTAGGGAAATGACTAAAAAGAYGTGTGAGATGAGATCGTTTAAATTATATTTTTATTACAAATGATTAACTTCAATAAAACAAAGAAAAATAAGATAATATTTTTCTATAATTAAAACAAAAAGAAGAAAAAAATCAATCTATAATCATGTCAGAGCTCAAATGAGAGTTGTAATTAAAAAAATTCTTCTAGCATAAGAAAATAAAATTGCCAAATGCAAAATTAAAGATAATGTGGCAATAAATAAGTAGAAGAAGGAACTAGGTCTTTAGTTTTGGGGGGGGGGGGGGGAATTTGTGCTGGCCAATATAGGTATATGCGGCATATTAGGCGAAGAATAGAGGAGAAGAAGGGATAAATTAAACGAAAAAAGGCAAGGCAATATAAATTTGTCATTTGCAAGAGAAAATTTCCTTGCGAGTGGCGCTCCGGCTGAAAATACTTGGAACAAAAAAGAACCTCATATATATCGTTAAAACGGGGCCAACCAGCAATCTAAATCCATCAACTATACAAAGAGACGGTGCTTGGGTGCGATTTCTACTCTCAACAAATTATGATCTTTGTTTGTTAAGATTTCACGTTTAGGCAGGATGAGCAAAAGCTTTTCTACATTAACTTGAATTAGTTACCCTGTACCTTAGCTTTACAAGTTATATTAATTCACTGTTAATATCATTTCATAAAAATAAGTCTAATTTCAAATAAACTATTTTTTGAATATCGCACTAATATTTATTTGATAATATTCCAAATTAAACGTGAGCAGGGCCTTGCCCTTATGTTGACTTCGAGGAAAGCTCCCTTCATGAGCTAACTTTAATAGAGTTAAACCCAATTTTTATTTCTCATATATAGTATAATATATATATATATTATATATATATATAGTATAGATATATATTATCATTAGAACTGAAATATCATTAATAGATGAATAGTTATTTTTTTATTTGAATATGGTTGCCAAGTTATTTAACAAAACCCTTGTTGTTCCCCCTATGACCTATACCTCAGATGTATGACAAAATCAAAAGAGTGAAGATACAGTAAAGTAGACTTCAAAACCCAAAAGTGAAATGCATTTTCCACATTAATCACMATCGTAAATGCTTTGGAGAATCCGCGCATGCTTCCCAGTCTATTATGAACTCTTAGTTCAAAGGAAAACCTTGTGCGGAGAAACCTTGAAGATTGGTCTTCTTAATAGTTCTGCATTTTTTTAGCTCTTATTCTGGGCCGATATATGTTGAACACGCAAATCTTGACCATAAATTCCATCACATCGGCCTGGCGGCTACTGCATTTCGGCTACTGCATAAGTGGTTTTTCACTTATACAATAACTACCTTTGTTTTGTGACGAACCCCAATCATCACCTAATAATATTCAAGAAAACAGGAYACCAATTCATCGATATAGTAATCTCACCAATGCATGGAAAAGTTACCTGATCAAATAATCCAGTAAAAGCTYATTTGTGCGACTTGGCCGTTCGTTCTCTTTATGATCAAAATGTCAAGAGAAAGACAAAAAGAATTGTCGTGTCATGTGTCTGCTTGACTTGGAACAGTACGTAGAGTCGAGTAATCATCCAAATGCAAACACGGCAGCCGGTACGATTATCCAAACATGTGCTGATTTTTCATGGAACTAAAGTCAAGATTCAAGAAGATATAATAATAGTTCATCAAATGATTCTAGTTCTACTGTTGTATTTCTAGAGTTGGAAGGATTGATCTCATTGTGTGAATGATGTGTATATAATCAAGAAAAGTCATTTACGTGATTAATGTTTCAACCCCTTCTGTTTTCACCTTTCCAGCTTTTTTACCTCATCTCTATGCCAATAGTTTCCCAAAGAAAACTCCAAAAATGACTGAATGGTTTGAGATACTTTTATTATAGTAATTTGATATGAAGCATAACCCAAACATCATTGCAATTACGGGAATACGGTAAGCAAAGCCTATCTTGAACATTTTGCTTATAGTCCATACTAAAAAATAAAAATAAAGGAAATCGATTCACCATTTATAATGATTTCAATCAATTCAATTTTTGGAGTAAATTTTGATAAATTAATATTAATAAATTAGATAAGTGTATGAGAGATGAATTTATTTTATTACTCTAAATCATTGTAAAGGAGATAATAGACTTTTATAATTGTGAGCTCGCGCGCGCGTATTTAAAGAACATTGATAAAGTTAATTTTATTGAAATATAAAACATATTTTAAGTAAATATTTTTTTAGTGAAGTTTTATATTTTTAATAAATTAAATGGGGCTACTATTAATAAGTTTTAAATAGAATAAAGGAATAAAATTATCAAAGAAGATTCTTAATATTTAAGTRTAAAATAGATATAGATTTAAAGATGCAAATAGCAAGTTAGCAACAACAAGATGCCCAACTTTAATGACATGTTAGATATCGAATTTATTCGATAATGAAATTCTTGCTTCCCATAAAATGAAATGCCTTGCTATATGTATTTAATACTCTTTGACAATTATAGAAACATTAGTAAATTGCAATGCAGTACAAGAATTTGCGTCCATGATTATGTTATTTAAATATAAGAATGTCTTTGTTTGTAATTAACAGATGATTATATTAGTATTATCGTCCATGTGACATTTAAATATTCTAGATATATGCATCGGGATATAGAAAATGGTACTTTTAATGTAAAAGAAAAGTCAAATCTTGGCCAGCGTTTTGCTGRTACACTTTCCTGTCCCAGCATTGAGCGCTTTCCTCCATTCTATCTTTAACTATTTCAAGTAATTWAAGTCTCATTCTCTGTCAATTCTTGTGCTTAGATTTCTTTGTGTCCCATTGTTTTTTTTTTCTTTTTTTTTTTTTGGGTAGATCTAATAACTGAACTGACCAGTGAATCAATAAACATTTTGTGTTTGTATATGCAACTGAATGTATTGCACGTCTTTGAAGTTCGAAGAAGATGGTTCCACGAGATGCTGCTGTTCTAGAGATCATTGCATTGGGCTTTTTCATTTTGTTGANTGAATGTATTGCACGTCTTTGAAGTTCGAAGAAGATGGTTCCACGAGATGCTGCTGTTCTAGAGATCATTGCATTGGGCTTTTTCATTTTGTTGAGATCAGCTGYACCTATAGTTCCACAGGAAGAAGGTAAGCAGAATTCATTTTTCTTGCTTTTCTTGTTTTTGGGTTCTTAGCAAATGAATGAAAAACCAAGAAAATATTTGAAGAAAAAAAAAAAATCAGAACAACTGGTGGTTTTGTCCTTTCTTCTTTCTTGTGCCTGGGGGGGTTTCTTAGGAGATAATATGAGATTAATAGCACTGRGAACTGGATAAAGAAAGGTCATATCTTTGGAGGTCTGAAGAGGTTCTAACTGAATTTTGCACTATTATAAGTAAACTTAGCAACTGCAGGAAGGTTCAGTCTTCTTTCACGTATCWTATCTCCCTAGCTCACCCCAGCCCAGGCATCCTCTTAGTTTTCATGAATTTTTTARGCTGATATATTCTTGCAATTTGGTGAGGATTAACATGGTGCAATCTGACAYAGTACAATTTTCATAATCTCATTGGGTGGAAATTGGAATTGAAGAATATTTTCAATGGTTAACATTGGCAAATTTGGCTGTTATTACCTTCAAGTTAAATCTTTTATATTTTCATTAGATTGTGCTCTGCAACTTTGTTTTACTAATTTATGCCAACTATTATTGATGTTCTTGCAGTGGATACTCTTCAGAAAATTGTTTCGACAATGGGTGCAACTTATTGGAAATTCAATACTGATTCATGTAGTATTGAAATGGTTGGTCTAACACCTSAGCCTCCAAATGGAGCCGATAGGGATATTCAATGCAACTGCAACATTGAGAACACCACTGGATGCCACATCACAAAGATGTATAGTTTGCTCATCTTATAATGGTTTAGCCTGATTCTTTAACTGTTAATTTGAATAATTTTATCTTTCGTTGCATAGTCTGGATTTGCAGCATCTCATGTATGTGTCTCATCTTTATACCATTTATCAAGGTTGTCTCCTTTCACTGTATCTTTTTGAATATAAGACTGGTAGACGTCAATCCCAGACTTGCACTGCTATAAGGTGGCTTTCATTATAAATAATACACAAATAAAAAGGCTGCGAACCATGTTAATGTTTGAATTTATCTTTCTTTTCTGTATGCTTAATTTCCCAGGACATAAATTAGAAACAACCTTAAACTACAGGCAGACCTAGTTTGTCAGGATCCCAAAGCATTGTATCATGTCAGCCTTGTCACAAAGGATASTTCAATGCAGCAGCTTTACTTTTGTGCTAGGGCTCCCACTTCACTAATAACTTAATTATTTCTAACTAAAGGAACGGATTAGAGGAGTACAAGGAGGAATATTCTCTAGTAGTTGGTTAGAAACTATCTCTTCTTGCCTGCTGACTGCAAAATTGTAACCTCAATCTTTTCGGATCTAATACTCAAACTTAAAAACTCACTGAAGGGTGGGAAAGAAATTATTTTCCCTCGAATTTTGAAGTGTTAACTATAAAAATGATCGAATTGTTGTCTGGAAAGGTTTATCTTGCCTTGTAGCTGAACTTTGTTATCTAGGATAGACTAATATGCAGTCAGAGTAATATATGGTGCTTATGCATCTTATGACTAGCAACTGCTTCCAAAGTTGGTGCTGATTATTTGTTCATTAATGCAGTGCCCTAAAAGGTTATAATCTTCCTGGTATCCTACCATATGAGCTTGTGAATCTTCCATATATTCAGGAAATGTATGGTCCTTTTTCGCTTCTGTATTAATGTTTTCAATAAAATTTTGTTCCACTTTTTGTGACTGAAGACCAACATCAGCATCATTCTCAATKTATTAATCATATATTTTGATACTTCCAGTGATTTGGCTTATAATTACCTCCATGGTACAATACCATCTGAATGGTCTTCAACACAGTTGAATTTTATGTAAGATCTTCTCTTTCTCTCAGCATAAGATGAGTAATTGATTTACTTCTACTTTTGGATTTAATGAATGAACTCTTTTCCAGCTCTGTATTTGCAAATCGATTATCGGGGGAGATTCCAAAAGAATTGGGGAACATTACCAGTCTCAGATACCTGTATGTCTTTAACTCTTACTTCCCTGATTATTCGTGTAGTGCCTCAACCCTAGTCATAGTAGGTTAAGAACCTTGATAGATGACAAAAATTCTGATTGGACCTTCATTGCTGCATGTTTTGTTTCAGTTARAGAAATGACAAAAACCATGGAATTGCTGCATCATCAGACACGTGATAGGAAGAAGTCATCTCACTAAATACCAAAGAAAGGCCATTAAGGCTAGATATCCAAAGTGGGATGCTCATGCATAACGAGATTATTGAATAACACAACCCTTTCATATATTTGGCAATGATATGTTACCTGACCCTTCGYCTTAATTGCAACTTTTTAGCTTGCAGAGGGACATATATTTGTATTCATCACCTAGTCGGCATATTGGTTTTTCAGTTACTTGTTTTCTCAAACATATAATTTAGGAAAATGTGAGTCTTTCTGCATTCAATAATTTGCTATTGTTTTAACCAGGAACCTTGAGGCAAACCAATTCTCTGGCACTGTGCCTTCTGAACTTGGGAAACTAATGAACTTGCAAACCTTGTAWGATCCCTTATGTCTTCCCCACTTGATTTTCCTGAATGTGGTTTTTCAACAGTGTAGCTATTTTGACTAATTCTTCTATGATATAATACTTAAATTACAGGATTATGTCCTCCAATCAATTGTCGGGCAAGTTACCAACTTCATTTTCTGGACTACTGAATTTAACGGATTTGTAAGCTTATGTAATGTGTTCGTATGTTTATTACWTCTATCCTTGTYGGGCATTCTGTTCAACACTATACTTTTTCACATGCAGTAGGATAAGTGACAACAATTTCACCGGATCAATACCCGATTTTATACAAAACTGGAAGCAGCTTCAAAGATTGTAAGCTTTTTCACTCTTCACAGTATAATCAGGTTGAATCTGGAATATGCAAAATTGTGAGGTCATTGGTGCCTTTTATTGATAAATATTATTTTCTTTYGAATAAGAGAAATGCACGCATCYGGTCTGGAGGGACCTATTCCAGCAAGTATATCTCTTCTGAATAAGCTAACTAAATTGTGAGTATAAAGTTCAATAGTTTATATTGCTTGTAAACTATCTATTCTGTTGCTTTTTCCATGCACTTTTTAATTTTGAAATTTTTTCTTGTGCCCTTTCTTCATGCAGGAGAATCAGTGACATAAAAGGGCCAGGTCAGGGATTTCCTCTGCTCAGTAATAATACAAACATGGATACACTGTATGTTGAATTGTTTACCTTAATTAGAAATTTTGAGATTGCACAAGTGCTCCTGAGCTCTTRACATTCTGTARCATGATTCATTCTATGCCTCAGGATACTGAGAAACTGCAACATCTCTGGAGAAATTGCTTCCTATGTTTGGAGAATGAGACTTCTGAGGATGTTGTAAGTATAGATGCACAGTTTCATTGAATTTCAGCTCGCATGTAAAAACAGAGAGGTGTTACCATAAATTCACAACCTRGTACTAAAATTTCTAAATCTTGGAGGTAAATGATGATGGTGGTCTATGGATCTATTGGCTACATGCAATGGAGGTCTTTGGTCTTTGTGACTGCAGCAAAAACTTTCATGTACTAATGCCTCAATTATGTGATTTTCTATAATGTTCTGGATGCTTATATATTCTTAAATTTTCCTTCTTATTTGATATTCATACTCACTCATTTGATCAGTGGTAGATCTGGGGAGTCGAGGATTGCTTACAAGTTAATGGAGATATCAAACCTTTTTAATGACAGAGTAGTGTTTTTACCAGAATTTGATTGACGTTTGATCTCGGGAAATATCCAACAAAGGAGGACAATATACTTATTGTTGTGCTTTTAATTATTGATACAGATGATATAGACTTACAKGTCCATTTCTTCCAACTCAAATTTTTGTGTAAGGAGGAACTGGAAATCTATCATTTCTTTTATTTGGGACATCCTGATAGAGTAATATTGCAGGGATTATACAATTTGATGATTTTGAGTTATTATAGATACAGCAACTCATGTATTTAAAAGCCCAAAAATTTGAAATTTGAAACAAACTTGTTTACTCAAAAATTGAATAGATAATATTCTTATACCATTTATTTTGGAGGAAATAATCTACATTTAAGGTAAAGGATGTGCATTAATATAATTTAAGGGGATCTTGACAAAATGGAACTGGTTATCTGCATGAGTAAATTAGTTGAAAATGATTGGTAGCCATATTAGTCAGAATGTTTGAAATTTTATAATAAAAACCAAGCAATAGTAGAAATGATTCAAAAATTAGTGAGGGTTGAAGGGCCACTGGTGTTTRGTCTGGTGATCCGAATATATACTCCTGAAGAGGGAGTTTAGGGCTGAAACAGTAACTCCTCCGTCCCAAGAATTAGGGCGATAGAGTTTTTCTGGCAAATTTCCAGAAACTTCGGAGTATGTTCTCACCCCTTGCGTTGATCGTCCTACYAGGCTGCAGCTGTTTGTGATCCTTTCTATGTCTGTTAAGAAATYCAGGAAAATGGCCTTAAGGTTATATGACCCTCTTCTTGTTATGCTTAGTTGGAGGCTGATTACAGAAATCTCTCTTAACCCCCTCCTGTTTCCTTTGCCAATGAAAGAGAAAAAATTGCAAACAAATTGTGATCTTGCTAAGCTTGTGCTTGTTCATGACGTTGACAGGGATGTGAGTTTCAACGAATTAACGGGGTTGATTCCAGATGACTTTAGTTCAAGAAGTACATTRAGATTTCTGTGAGTTTAAAGAACCTTGTAGTTTATTAATAATGTTTCAAAGAATTTATTAGAAGACAACTAACAAATTATGAAAGATAGTCCTGTCATTGATACTTTTGCTTTTCTCTTGTGTAGATTCTTAACGGGCAACAAGCTAAGTGGAAATGTGCCTTCCTCAATCTTGCAGGATGGAATCAATGTGTATGTGTACCATCTGCTATGAGCACCTTTTTAGAATTTTTCTTTTTCTTTAAAATAAAACATTTTATTTTCATTTTGTTTGTCTTTTTTTTTTTTTTTTAAATTTCTGAATTGAGATTGTGCAAAGGATTATTTTATTGCACAGGTTGCTTAGGATGGTAAAGTTGCAATCATAGTTTGTCATCCTTTACAGCCCAAAAATGCTCTTTTCTTGTCTGAATTATTAAAATAATTTATAACAATCTAGTTCATTGTATCAGTGATCTTTCCTACAACAATTTSACATGGCAAGGCCCTGGTCAACCTGCTTGTCGACCAAATATGTATGTTATCATCCCTTTTTTTTAGCTTTTGTTTACTCAGATTGGAACTGTGTGGTCAGATTATTTTTCTAACTTGAAGCTTTTTCCATTAACCTTTTTCTGTTTTTTATATTTTATATTTTTTTCCCTTTCMTTTCCTTTGGACAGGAATTTATACATAAACTTGTTTAGGTGCTCTTCAACACATGACACTTTGTAAGGTTCTTTATGGTTACTTTGTTTATTGTTTCTCTAAGGAACTTTGTGCCATGTCTTGGTTTTGTAGCTAGAAGAAAGGGCAAAAAATWTGTACACACATAATATAAACATATGCCTATAGTCATGTTTAAACATATTGTGCTTTGATTCTAACTGCTCTTCTTCTGTATCTGAACAGAATGAATATTCTTCCATGTTCAAGGGATATCRCATGTCCTAAACGTAAGTATGCTCTCTTTTCCATACATGTCCTTTGAATCTAGAAAGTAGCAACTGTTAATACTATTGGAATAAATAACTCCATCATCACTGCTCAACTTTGTTCATGTCATCCACTATAGCTCACCCCCTTCTGGAAAAACAAAAAAAAAAAAAAAAAAAAAACACGAAGGAAAAAGAAAAAATTAAAAAGGCATACTACTCCAGAAAATGGACCCTTTCTATGTACCCATACATTCATGCATATATAATACGCATATAATCTATATGCATATATTGCATTTGCGTATGATTTATACTTATTTATAGTTGTCTGTGACTCTCTTCCCACATTTACTTTCATGGATAATCTTGTGAAATCTGGCTGCTTGTTTGAGATAGGATTCTACAGTTTGTCTTTACCACAAATTCAGAACTTTGGAGTCAATTAAAAAAAGTTGTTATTTGGACATCCTCAGTTTTCCTCTGGTACCAGCATTTTCAGTGTTGTAAAACTTGTAGTCATCTCTACGAGTCTGAAGGTTAAAACTAAGAAATCTGTTCCTTGCGAGTGTCGACTTGTAACTTCTACTGCTGATTTTTCATTTAGCGCCTTTTCTTCTATCTATAAAACTAGCTTACTTCTGCTGACTTTTCATTTTAACGTGTCTGAGAAGATTCTTAGATTTGATTATAAACCATGCAGACAGATGTTCTTTTCACATTAACTCTGGTGGAAAYGATTTGAGTATAAAGGAGGGCAACAGAGAAGTTGTGTACGAAGGAGATGCAGCAGTTGAAGGTGGTTCTGCAAAATATTTTAAGACTACCAATAATTATTGGGGATTTAGTAGCACCGGGGACTTCTTGGATGATGATAATACCCAAAATACACGTTATATTGCAAATATACCATCACCTGGCCTTTCTGAGATGTACAGTACAGCACGCCTTTCTCCTCATTCACTTACTTATTTCTTTTATTGTCTGGAGARTGGGAGCTACACTGTGAATCTACATTTTGCTGAAATACAATTTGCAAATGACACCACATACGGAAGTCTTGGGAGGCGGATATTTGATATTTACATCCAGGTGGTTCACATTCTGAAGACATACATTATTGTTGTTATTGTTTTTTGAAGATCTTAAAGTCCTCTTTTCTCTCAGGGTAAACAAGTGGAGAAAGATTTTAATATAGAAGCTGAAGCTGGGGGAGTTCAGAAGCCCCTGATTAAATCATTTGATGCCATGGTAATAAATAGTAATATTTTGGAGATCAGATTTTACTGGGCCGGCAAAGGGACCACAAGGATTCCTAACAGAGGAGTTTATGGCCCTCTTGTATCAGCTATTTCTGTAAATCCAAGTAAGTGCTTACTAGAATTCCCYCTTTCTCTTTAAATGTATTTCCATGGTAAGACAGCAACAGATGTAGTTGAATACTTGCTAAATAGTTGGACATTGGACATTGTTTTAGTAAGCACAAAGTAGAGKTTTCTTACAGAGTTGGGCAGCAGATTCAAATTTGGTTCTTCAAGGATATATGAAATCCTTTTTCCACTTAGTTGTAGTCAGCAATTTGGTTACTTGTGAACTCATGCCTTGTATCTGCAAAGCAACTTGAATATGACTTTTATAAGGTACATCCATAAAGCTATCCATATGTCCTTGTAACTTAATAAGCAAGGTATGCTGCTCTTGGTTTTACTGAAGTGTATCATACTAAAAGACTATGGCTGGTGTTCCAAGTAATCTTGAATTTGATCATGATATATGTTCTATAGTATCTCTGTTTGTTCGTATTCTTTTAAAAGAAATTATTATCATTATTATTATTTTCTCTGTGCAATCAGCCTAATAGATTTGATTTGCTCTGTTGCAGATTTCTCTTGTTCAAGTGGCAAAAAGAAGAAGAATGTAACTGTTTCCGTGACTATTGGAGTTGCTGCAGTATGCATAGCCATTCTGATGCTTGGTGTTCTTTGGTGGAAAGGATGTCTTCCAGGAAGGAAGAGGAAAGGAAAAAGTAAGGAACTTCTAAATATTTTGTTTTGGAAAAAAAAAAAAAATTTTTAAATTGACTTGCCAAATTGCTATTACTAATGAACAACACCACTGATGTTGCCATTAACAGCTTAGTCAACTAATGGTAGAATATATACTGCAAGAACCATGTGTACATTTGTTAAAATGTCAAAACTGAGGCATATGACAAATTTTGAGATGCCAAAGATACAAATTTCAGCAGTTATAACTACAGTTTTGGGCACTTMAAGATAGTTTGAAAGCTTAGCCTACTAAATTTCAGCAGTTCACTTCCTTTCAGAGCTTCCCCTAATATAGGTAACAAATTTCGAGCTGCTACAAGTGCAGTTTTTTCWGGACATCTTTGGTATTATGCACCACCATCTATACATCTATCAACATATTTAATGATGAACAACATGAAAGGGGGGTTTGATAACCTTTGTCAAATATAGATATACTTTCCGCTTTCATGATTGAAAGTTATTGAAATGAAGCATACTCTCAATTTTCTTTTAATAGATTTTGAAGGACTAGAGCTGCAAATGGTTTCCTTTACGTTGAAACAACTTAARGCTGCTACAAACAACTTTGATAATGTAAACAAGATTGGAGAAGGTGGTTTTGGTCCTGTTTACAAGGTATGCKCCTAGCTTGAGCTTTGATGATTACATATATATTCAATATTTTTTTTACTAAGATGATATATATTGCAGGGTCTATTACATGATGGAACTATAATTGCAGTCAAGCAACTCTCAGCCAAATCAAGGCAAGGAAATCGAGAATTCTTAAATGAGGTTGGGTTGATTTCTTGCGTGCAGCACCCAAATCTCGTTAAGCTTCATGGATGTTGCATAGAAAGTGATCAGTTAATGCTTGTATACGAGTACATGGAAAACAACAGCCTTGCCAGTGCTTTGTTTGGTAGTCTTGTTTGTACCATATAATTTTCACATTGTACTTTAGTGACCTCTCTATTATGAGTATCCCTATCTGAAATTTGTCAATGCGTGTAGGTTCTGAGAATAGTCAACTGGTATTGGATTGGCCTACAAGGTTCAGAATATCTATCGGGATTGCTAAAGGTTTAGCTTTTCTTCATGAGGAATCAACACTAAAAATTGTTCACAGAGACATTAAAGCTACAAATGTGCTRCTTGATAGAGACTTAAACCCGAAAATATCAGACTTCGGATTGGCTAGACTTAAYGAAGATGAGAGGTCACATATTAGCACAAGAATTGCTGGAACAATGTAAGTTCACTTTGTATCTGTCTAAGTACTTCTCTGTTTACTAGTAAAGCTCAATACAAGCATTACCCTTTTGGATCTGATATAATTAACATTKTTTCAAAWTTTTCTTGTAGAGGATATATGGCRCCTGAATATGCTTTATGGGGTTACTTGACCTACAAGGCAGACGTTTATAGTTATGGCATTCTGGCGTTGGAAATTGTTAGTGGCAAGAACAACAACCACTACATGCCAAGTAACAATTTCATTTGTCTTCTAGACTGGGTAAATGATCACCTCTGATTTCCTAGAAATTTTTAYTATCCAAGACTTCTTRTACTATGCACTACCAAAGGCACCTGACATGTTTTCCTGCGGAACACTTTCGGAGTACTGATAGTTAAGTTCTTCGGAATTTTCTCAACTTTATGCTGCAGGCCWGCCAATTGCGACAGAGCAACAACTTTGAGGAGCTTCTTGATCAGAGATTGAATTTTCAAGTGAACAAGGAAGAATTAGAAAGATTGGTGAAAGTTGCAATTTTGTGCACCAATGCATCTCCATCACTTAGGCCTATAATGTCCGAGGTGGTGAGCATGCTTGAAGGACATATGGCAATTCCAGATATAGATCCCCAGGCAAGTCCGTATACTGAAGATMCAAGGTTTAAATCCTTGAGAGAATTTCACCAAGGACAGCAAAGCCAGAGTTTCAGCAGTATAACTCAGAACTCGAGCATGATACAGACAGATACTGGTTTATCTTCTGCATCTAATTATGATTTCCTCGAGATGTCACGGAMCAAAACTTCCAACTGAAATTGCTACTGCAAAGCTTTGCTTACATATGGCTGTGGTATGCAGCTGTCGTAGTGGGAACTAAATMGGACTTAGGTAACGCCAGGAAGCAAGGGAAACAAATCATGGTGATATTGGCTTGCTCCACCTAAGATGAAACTTAATTGAAGTCAAATTCTTTCAGTAGGGTGATGTAAATTAATTGTCCCACTTTTAAGTCTAYAGCGGAAAAGCAGTGTAGGAAKATCTCTTGCTTGACAATTTTTTYATGTCTACTTGAGAATGGGTTGTACAATCTGTAAAATGYTTGAGGCACCTCAATTAAACAGAAATTGACTGCAACAGTAAATGTAAAATCATCTTGAGTTTGTATATTTCATTAGATAAAAGAACTTTGATATTTTTGAACAGCCCCTGACACTGTTTGTGCGTCTCTAACCAAWKGATRATTGTCAATGGCTATATATCTRGGGAAYGAGTCCCTCTATTATCCCTAGACGGTCATTGACATAATGATGTGCAGCAATAGTACAGAGGTTAACCAAACAAGAAGCATACTGGTGTAGGTTTTTACATTATTCACCTCTGTCCACATCCATATTCTCACAAACATAGTTGCACCATTGAGCCAAAGACATACTGATAGATATATTTTGTCTTTACATATCAAAACTGAAGCTTTCTGGTCTCTGAGCAAAATCATAAACAGAAAGGCTGGAGTCATCAAATTTTATTGTTGGTGAAAAGAGATGTGTTTGAGTCTGAAAGTCTCTCACAGGGCGTGCTAGCAGAATGAATGAACTGGGAGACGGGAACTGCAGCCTTGCCTATCATCAAACCATCTACGGCAGCAATAGGTACTAAAATATTGTTAATTGTTTTCTTTCCTTCAAGAATTTTTACAACTTCAGAAATGSTAGGTCTTTGACCGGGATTGTGGTTTATCCACTGCATTGCTAAATATATTATTTCTTTTGCTTCTTTGACATTATACTCAGAGCCCACTCTTTAATCAATTAGAGCTAGAGGATTTCCCTGCCGCAGATATTCATAAAGCCTGCGGTCGCCAAATTTCACAAGTTACAGACTTTTTTTGTTCTATAGCATGRCATGGTGCATGTGCAGGGCAGATGATGCATTTTCTTACCATTTCTAGAAGATAAATTGTCGGACCCCTAGAACTGGGAGTGGAGCTCTGCTTGCCGCGGATGATTTCAAGTGTCAAAATTCCGAAGCTCTAGATATCAACTTTAGGAGAATCCTTGACTTTCATACACCCGGCTGCAATTGTTAAAATAATAATCTGAAAAGATATTAAACAAATAAGAAAGAGAAGAAGGATTAATGTTTTATTAAAATGACATAATATGATTTCATGTAACGTCTTAATATCCATCCAAATAGTCTAATTATGGGCTATCAAATTATCAAMCAAAATCCTGATTAAATACCRCAAAGACCRCTACTGCATCTTAATCTAATGGAACTTAACAAAAACCAAMTTAATCAAGTTCAACTCAATAGCTATTATCAAAGTTTCCTAATCTGAAGAGCTATAAACATTCTTCTAACATGAGAGGCTTCATCAAGAAACACAAATTTGAGAAAGCTAAATAAGATCAGAGGTAACATAATAAAAGCTATTTTATTACAGTGTTCCTTTTAACTGGTGTGCTTGTAGGTGTAGCTTCCCCTTCATCAGGCCGATCCTTCTTATGAGTACGTCCCTTTTCATCAGTCCGGGCAAAACCAAAATCAGATATCTTGGCATTGAAATSCTTGTCAAGTMGTATATTTGTGGTTTAATATCTCCATGTGTAAGTTTCAGTTTGCACTCCTCGTAAAGACAAGCCAAACCTTCTGCAACATCAAGGCAAATTTTAACTCTTATTTTCCAATTTAGTTTCTCTTTTGACTCSTTGATCTGAACCTGAAAATCAGCTGAGAACATTACATATTGCAAACTGAAAATAACTCTTATTTTTCACGTACACATAGACAAGGAGGAGTTGGTTTTCTTCAGCACAGCATCCCATCAGCCTATCAAGATTTGGATGTTGCAGCGCATAAATAGTACCCATTTCACCAACTCATTGTTTTGATTTTGTGGGAAGCTGTTTCACTGMTATTTCAGTATCGTTTGGCACCACACCCTGAATCCGTATGGAAAAGGCAATATAAGTACCTCACTAATATCAGTATAACAGCGTACAATAAGGTTTAGAAATTCGAATGTACATGCATATATATATCCAATAAAGAAAATGAGATGCCGAGGAAAAAGAAAATGAATGATTTTTGTAATGGATGCCAAYCCYGTAGACAGCTCCAAAACCACCTTTACCTAGAGCAAGATCATTTGTAGCAGCCTTTATTTGTTGGAAGTTGAAGACACCCCCAAGATATAGCTCACAAACAAATTTTGAGTCTAATTAGAARACAAGAAAAGTAATTTCGAATATAATTAAAAGATAAGAAAAGTAGTRATAAATRTGTAATTTATTGATATRTGAGATAGTGAGTTACAATYTCTGAAAATTCTAAAGTTAAAAGAATATGTCTTCCRATTCTTCTCATGAGAAGCTTGAATCATATTTGATGAACGATCCAATGATCCATCAAAAAAGTTTAAAGCTTYGAATAYTTTTATTAGAGGGAGTTCTTGATCTTTAGTTCTCCAAATATCTCTAGCATCTTGTTGAGAGCTTTCATCCTTCTTGGGAGCTTTCATCTGTATTGGAGCTTTAGCCTCTCTCCTTATTCWTGAAAGGGTGCCCTATTTATAAGCAAAGAGTTCTGATACTTTTAGGAACTGTATGTAGTTTGAAGGGGCTTCTTGTTACCTAAGCAACCARTTTTATTGRACTTATTATATTGAGCCGATCTAACTATTTATTTGGATCGTTCAAAAAAATATGATYTGTAATGAGAYGAGTTTAATTTATCTTGGTTTAATAAAATTTGGCCTATCTTAATCATATATTGGAATGACTTCGATCAATGATCCAACTTCAATTGATCCAAAATAATCATGTTTGTTTGTAGACTTAATTAMATAATCAAGACGAAGATTATGTAATAATCTTGATTAAATTAACTAAATTTTTAATGTCYACAAATGCTCCCACTTCAACACTTGTGACGAGCTTGTCTTGTTGAGCTTGAGAGCAAAGATTGGAGTTGATATGTTGAATTCGAAGTKGACTCTTCAATTGAATTTTGATTTCCAAATCCATGTAGGTATCCAACTTAGAGTTTTCGAAGAACTCAATGGTTAACTTCCAAATTGAATTCTCATTCCTTGTAGGTTAAGGAATAAATCACCTTCCAAATTGAATTTCTATTCBTTGTATGTTAAGGACAGTGACTTAATCATCCATAAAAGGAGGCCTTGTGTTATTTTATTTTCTTCATTACAAGTTAAAGCTTTAAAGATCATTTGTCATCCTTACTTATTTTCATTGGCGCCCAACTTTTTAGCTTGTTGAGGTAAGTTTTCTTCTTCTTTTTCTTTCTCCCTCCTTTTTTCCCTTTCTTTTTTCTTGTAGGCTGCACTACCTCGATTTGARGGAGCCATTGTAGTCTTCAAGGATCTCTTTTTCTTTCTCCACTAATGTCAMTAGTTACTTGCCTATCCGGAATGGTGAAGATGAACCTATCGAGAAGGGATTGAGACTTTTGTTCAATCCAATGAAAGGTTCCTTTGCGAAGTCAATTGCCTTTTTCAAACAAGCTCGACACGAAAAAATGATTGTTGAAAGCGTCTCATGAAGGTGGAAGAAACTTTTATTTGTTTTAAGGTTCTCTACATACTAATCTTACCCATCTCGAGAGTTATCAAACTCTTGACATGCAGATCATCTTGTGCGAGGCTAGATGGGGGGCTACCTTGAAGTTCAACTTGAATTTAGCTTCACCAAAAAACACTACGAGTGGCTTGAGGTGATCTTACATCGCAACAAGTAACTCTTTCATGAGGTTTGGATGTACGAGGTGTTGTATGTGTCATTTTTCACGTACGATTGAAACCCTGACATTGTACAGGCCTCTTTTGAAGCTTGTTCCTTGCGCTATAGAATTGGTTGGTGAAAGTGGCTCTAAAAAGAGACACCTTTCCCTATATTGCAAGAATTTATTTGCTGCATTCCGTTGATTAGAGCAAAGAGGAAAGTAGATTGACGTCTCAATCTCATGATGGGTTGTCTTTTGGTTCGAAGGAGAAGCCAAGCACACCAGTTGAAGCCTCTTCAAACAAAACAAGCAAGCCGYCCTTGTCCATCCAAAATCCTGTCGAGATATATTTTGTCCAGGAGGGATGATTGAACCTGAAATTTCTTCCAAGCTGCCTACGTATCTCAAGGAAAATTGGGAATCAAGTCATGGCATAGTTCAAAATAGTTTATTTTTAGTCCACAGTTTTAACTAATGTTGGTCAGGAGAAACTTGTAGTTTAAGCTCATGTCAAGGAGAATTTTGATATAACTTGTAGTTTAAGCTCGTGTACTAAGGAGAAACTTGATATTTTTTGTTAAGACATTCAGACAGTTTTAGCTCTTATCAAGGAGTAATGTGCAATTTAGACTCGTGCATTAAGGAGCAATTCATATTTTTTTTTGAGGTATTTAGACAGTTTTAACTCTTATCAAGGAGTAGGGTGTAGTTTCAGTTTGTGCACTAAGGAGAAACTTAATTTTTTTAAGCATTTAGATATTTTTTACTCTTATCAAGGAATAGTGTGCAGTTTAGACTCGTACTCCAAGGAGCAACTTGATTTTTTTTATGCATTTAGACAATTTTAACTCTTATCAAGAAGTAATGTGCAATTTAGGCTCGTGCACTAAGGAGTAACGTCATTTTTTGTTTGAGAAAGGAGTAACGTCATTTTTTGTTTGAGACATTTAGACAGTTTTAACTCTCATCGATGAGCAATGTGGAGTTTATGCTCGTGCATTAAGGAGCATTACATTTCATCATCATCGACTACGTGGCTTCAAATTCTGTAAACATGTTGCTCACACTTTGAAATTCCACTATCTTCTCATATATGTGTGACTCTTTTATAGAAATTACTTGACTTTGAYCGATAAGGATACTTATTTCATATCGTGTACATAAGTAGCCAATTCTTCAAACGTGTTCGGTAGAATGCCTTTCAATATATATTATGGACTCCAATGCACACCTTGAATGCATATTTCTATGGTTGAACTTTCACTCAATCGATCTTTGCAATTCAAGCTTAGATTTCTCTACCTATTGATATAGTCGACAACARACTCATCTTTCCATTATTGAGTATTGGTTAGCTCCACCATACTTACAATTCTACGTGTACTTTAAAAGCAGTTTAAGAATTCTTGCTCAAGGTGCCCCTAACTATTAACGGAGTTAGGTTCCAAATCTGTGAGATGGTAAAAAGTATTTCCTTTTAAAGATCGTACAAACTGTTTGACGAGTAAGTCTCCATTTGTACCAACATTGTTGCAAGTCTCACAAAATGGAGCAAATGTTGCTTCGGATTTCCTTTTCCATCGAACAGTTGGAACTTTGGTGTTTGATATCCTATATATATCTTCATGCTATTGATTCTCGAGGTGTAAGGCTTCATATAAGTTTGGGAAGACTTAGCATCTCCATCTACYTGGCCCTTGAGAGTCCTCATGATGAATTCCTTGAGTTGATCCAAATGAATCAAACCGTCAGAAGTTACCTGCATATCTATATCTACCACTGTTGATTTTGACGCATTGACTTGCTTTGACAATAGTCCTTCGTCATGAATTATGGATCGTTTTCCTGGATTTTAGCTATTTCGGCAATTGTTTCCACTTTATCTACTAACTTGGCAAGCTTTGCATCTTGATTCTCTATATGCTTCACCACTGTTCCACCAACCTTGTTAAGTTGGCGAGTTGCTCGTCAGTAGTAGTGAGGCCAGCCATCATTATGGACATTGCACTAGGGCTTGTAGCGTCCCTTGGAATGATTATGTAGTTTTGTTAGAAGCCATAGTTGAAAGAGCTCTTGCCTTACTCCTCATCATGGGTCCCTCATAGTGAGAATCTTGAACAACAACCTTTGAGCCTTGTGAGTTCATGAGCGAAACTTTTTCTTTGAACTTGATGAAGAGAAGAAATTAGAAGTAGAGAGGGTTTCACTGAGCGTGCCAAAATTTGTACTAATACCCCTCCTGCACATGTTTGCCTCAATGGTCAAATCTTTATTTGCACTAGTGAGAAAATGCTTCTTCAATATGTATATGAAGAAGGGAAGCTTGAATCTTCTTCGATAAATGATTCAACGATCCACCGAAAAAGTCAAAACTTTGAATATATTTGCTGGAGGGAGTTCTTGATGCCATATTTATATGCAAAGAGTTTGCATTCTTTTAGGTAATTGCATGTATTTTTAACGGGCTTTTTGTTGCCTAACCACCTCATTTTATTGGACTTCTTATATTTGATTGACTCAATTTTTATTTGGATCGTCTCAATAAAYACATTCCATCATGAGGCAAGTTTAATTTGTTTGGACTTAATACAATTTGACCCATTTTCATAATATATTGGGATGACTTTAATCGATAACATAACTTCAATTCAATAATTAATTTTTAATGTCTATKACATTGTCTTTTAGTCTCAATRTATYAGCAATCTAAGTTTAATTCATTCTCGAAAGATTTTGAGCTAATAAATTCTATCTTGCAAATTAAGCAAGAGAATGATGGTTCATTACTCTCAATTCAGTTCTGCAYTTCTGCCKACCATTTGGTTGCTCGCCACCATGCCAGCCCAACTTCGAATAGAGACCTAAGATCATTGAGACAAAAATCAGYACAGATGCCATAATGTCAGTAATAATGGAARSAGAGAGTTTCCTATGTTTTTTTGGAACTACTCCAATAACMACCATGTAAACATCAGTGCGACTGAAACTGTACAAGTATAATCAGTACAAAATACACTAGAAGATACATAAACAGATATAGCTGATATCAAGAGACTAGTATGGCTGAAGCCTCTGCCTTTGCTAGACCAATATGAGTGAATCTCCAGCATGGAGTTATTCACAGAGATATTAAAATCCCTGAATAAACCCTTATGTATACCTCTTGCTGCTTCTTCTATATTGAAATTTGTGAGTACCCTTTCGCCCTGCAGTAACCATTGCTCAGAGCACTCCAATTGTCATAATGACAGTCATTCAATTCAGAACAAATATATATCGCTCTTATATATTATGATATATTATGAAAAATAGGTGGAGTAATATAATACYTGAATTTCCACATCAAAAACTCGCCTCCTCTTGATATCATAACCGTTGACATTGGCTGYATCTAACCTTATTTGAGAAAAATAAAGTCTATCTATATAAAGATCATATCTAAGACAAAATTCAAAGTATTTTAAGGATATTGTGAATACATATTCTTTCATGTATAAAAGATCATCTCCCCAAGAAACATTGCATTCTTCAAGTGCCAAGTACTGTGCTTTCCTTGGTGAAATTCCCATACTATTGGGAGCTCGACAACATTGCTACTTAGGTTGAAAGTTGAATTCTCATCTAGATTCCAATCAGTTTCTTAAAGAGTTTTATTAACTGATGTTTGATTCCCACCACAATTAATATACAAATAATCATAGGTAAAGGATAACAGCTAGCAATGACCATTATATATGTCGAAAAGAACTTATACAACCATGGAAGGTCAAGCAAAGTTCTGCAACTATTCCATTGTCACTAAATTAACATTATAATTAACATATATGTAGATCTACTATGAAAAATGCTTGTCCATGATCATCACCAGTCACAGGAAAAATCATAAAAAGAATAGTGAAGTTACATAGTTCGTGTTTTGAATAGCATTTTACATTGACTAATAAAAAAGCAGTATACTCACTCACATCTTAACCTATTGGCACAGTGGTAATAGATATGGTGCCTAATATTGTTGTATTTGAGAAAATATTTTCAGAAACATCCTTGCAAAGTATTGAACTAAAAAGATATTAGGTTGCCTTCATGCCTCACATATTCAACAATCTTCATTTGCATAAGAGATGCTTCTTTAAGCCTATAAAAAGATTATTTGTGATATGCCAATTTAAATAGGAAGGACCATCAATTTTTATCTTCTTCTTCTTCAGATTCTACTTCCATTACTATTCTTTAGAAAACCATCTTAAAGAAATAATGGCATTAAATTTTATGTAACAGAAGAGTTTGACTATAACCGTAAAAGATAGTTTACGGACAGTACTTACGTAAGAACTTAGCATCCTCGAGGAAGCGATCCCTTGAGCTTGTCACTGGTAAGATATCAAAAAACATCCTTTGAGGCTTTATATTGATAAAATTCTGATAAAAGTTAATAGCTCTCAGGCACGGAAACAAGTAGGGTATCAAAGTTTGTTAGTTTAAGATTGGTCTCATCCTAAACTTAGTTTTACAAGCTTCTGATGCTAAATTTGTTAATCACTATCTTTCAATTCCTAACATTATTTACTTATATTTAGCTCAACTTATCTACACAAAGTTCATTTTCCTATTCGTTATTTATATATCAAAATGGTTCTGAATGTTTTACAATAAAATTTATTAGAAAATGATTTGAATTATGTAATTAAGCTTTAAATTTAGAAAATTTGGAATATGTATGTGTTTTTGGAATGTGGAATTGATCATGCAATTCGTTTTTCCACATTTATTGCAGATCTCTCTTGAATTTAATTTCGTTGTATGTGTATACATCGGCTCGACTGAACAAAGGTGACTATTTCAAATATGTCTTTACATAATGTCAGAGTCAAAGCATGATATATATAAGAGATAACCTCTTCTAGATTGTACTATAAATTGGAAGATAATTAGCTAATCTGAAAGTTGATTTTTCAAAGATACTAAACCATAGTTCCAGCAGTCTTTACTGGATAAGCAGTTAGACAAACTTGAGAAAGTAATCACTGAATCACTTGAAACAAACATCATTTACTTATTATTTAGAGAAACAGATTTGGCTTTAATTACAGTTACTCGTTCCTTGGAAAATAAAAGCTACTATTATAAGAGCATTCTTCATATTGGAAATCCTAACAAGTATATTACGTTGTATTGCATAATATAAAAGATATTGAATTCACCGAGAATTAAATCTAGATTACTATCCATTTATAGTCCTAAACTTTATTTAGCCAACGAATTAATTAAGATGAGAATTAACTAACTAAGAAAATCATAATCAACCCTAGATGATTACACAAAATAATTTAGAAGGAAAATCAATGGATAAAAAGTCTAATATATCACCAAAACTACAATTATGCTATCTAACTGACGTTCCAAAATCAATATATCAAACATTGACTAATCAGACCATGAATATCGAATATACTTTCTCAAGATATGAACAACCTATTTCTCTAAGTAATTAAGCTATATCTCTATGCTTAATTTAACCTAGGAAGCGCATTAAACTTATGGTCCACAAAGATTGCAGAAATCATGTAAATGCTCAAGGAGCTTTCTTTAGATGAGGTGCAGCCTTTGGTACCTTCTCCCTCCATATTTGCTTTCTTTTTACTTTGGTGGGGCCGCTTCAAAATTTTTACTCAACTTAGCTTTAGAATCTGGAGTATTCAGACAACTCTCTAATATATCTTGGAGTTCAGAGGTACTGGTCAATAAAATTATTTAGCCAATGACATCTTATCTACTAAATAATCAATGCTAGAATTAGTTACTCCTGCAATGGAAGAATTGGCTCAAGCACAAATGATATTTCCTAAACCCACCAGGGAAATGGCTTATCATCTTAAGCCTYTTTATATCAAAGGTTACTTTAATAGGCAAGCAGTCAGCAGAGTTTTCATAGATGAGGAGCTATCCTCAATGTCATTCTAATGGCTACCATGGAAAAACTAGGTAAAACTCGAGCCAATCTAATGAATATTGATATATCAAATGACAAATTCCATATGACCACTCAAGCAAATGGAATTTTAGTTATAAAAGTGATTGTATGCTTGATAATCAGTGCTACAACATTCTTTGTAGTTTTGGCTAAGCTAACATAATATTGTTTTACCTAGTTTGAGATGTCAAGGCTACATTGGCGCATGGTAAAGCATCATCTGCCAATAAAGGAAGGTCACAAGCCTCATAAACGGGCAGCCAAAAGGTTTAACCCAGCTTTATTTCCTAAGATAATGGTTAAGGTTGAAAGGTTCTTGAAATGCAGGTTTATCAGAAATGTCGAGTATACAGAATCGGTATCAAACATTATTCCGATTATCAAGAAGAACAGCCAATTGAGAGTATGTATCGACTTCAAGAGTTTAAACTTAGCCAAGCCAAAAGATGAATATGCTATACTGATGGCCGATATGCTRGTGGAGTCAATGATTAGAAACAAATTTATGAGTTTTATGGAYGACTACTCCAAATACAACCACATCTTCAAAACCAAGGAAGATGTTTACAAAACAGCGTTCAAGTGTCCTAGAGCCATTGGCTTGTTTGAATGAGTTGTGATGCCTTTCAATTTAGAAGATGCTCGAGGTACATTTCAAAGAGTTATGAACATGATCTTTCATGATATTATTGGGCAAAGCATTGAGGTTTATGTTAATAATCTAGTTGTTGAATCGACTAGTTTCTCACATTATTTAGTTGATCTTGAAACATTCTTCCTCAGGATGCAGAGACACAATCTAACAATGAATCCCACCAAGTGTGTCTTTGAAGTATCGACAGGTTAATTCTTGGGTTTCTAGGTGCATCATACAGGAATCAATTAGATGCCAACAAAGAAAAGGCTATCTTGGAATCCAAGCCTCCTCAAAATAAGAAGAAATTGTAGAGCTTAATCACCAAAATCAATTGCTTAAGGAGATTCCTTGCTAATTCATCMAGTAAGCTGAAAGCTTTCTCATATTTTCTTAGGTTGAAACTAGCCAAAACCTTCATATGGGAAAGGAACAACAAGAAGCATCCAACCAAATAAAGCAAAGCTTTGACAAACCACCACTATTGGCTTCTCTGCGTGATAACAAGCCAATGAAGTTATTTATATCCATGGCTGAGAAGTTAATCGACTATTTATTAGCTTAAGATGATGAGGAAGGAACTAAGCGAGCAGTATATTATCCTAGTCGATCACTCAATGACTCAGAAGTAGGTATTCTCTGATTGAGAAGACATGGCTTTTGTACTTTTTTCTTCTATGCTTGCAAAAAACTAGAATATTACCTATTGTTGATCGAAGTTAATGTCATATCCAAAGTAGATCTCATTAGGTTCCTATTGAATCGGCCAATTCTACAAGGACGCCTAATGAAGTGGGCAATTAAGCTCACAGCTTTTGATATGAAATATGTTCCACATTGAGTCATTAAGGGGAAGGCTATAACTGATTTCCTAGTCAAATATCCTTGCATGGAAGTAGTTGATCCTTGGGTTGAAGCTCAGTAATTCATTAGCACCAAACCCTAGGTTCTGACTTTTGATGGATTAAGAGCTAGCTAGGGGTGAGAGCAGGCATTACAGTGACTAGTCCAATCAGCTGGAAAGGCGGGTTTATCTTTGAGTTGGACGAAACTCATTCCAAAAACGAAGTAGAATATGATGCATTAATCTTGGGTATGAGGTTATTGATATTCGTCAAAGCTCAAACTGTACAAATCACGGGAGATTCTCTACTTCTCATCCACCAATTATCTAAAGAATATAAATGCACAAACCCTAACTTGATTGAGCTATACTATGTAACACAATTTCTTCTTAGACATTTCTTTGATGTAATCATCATGTATGTGCCTAGAAGGGAGAACGAGGAAGCCAATGACTTAAAAAGTGAGTGAAGCGAAGTTGGGAGAAAAGATTGGAAATTTTATCGAAATCTACAACCTCAAATTTTGATAAACACCTGCCCAAATTTTTTTCCTCGCAATAAAACTAAATTTTTTTCTCTAAAATTTATTTAATGTTATAGATAGTGAAATATAAAAGTAAAATTGAATCTTCCATATAAAATATGATGAAACAAAAGTTAGCATGAGCTACCAAATTATCTACATTTAAATACATGAAATGTTGGTATACATAATCGATTAATCTTGATCACTCTCATTAATTGTAATATTATCAAGTCCTAAAAATCTAAATTTAAAATTACATTGAAGAACAAAGGGCCATAAGTTGAAAGTTGCAGTTTATCTATCGGTGTAGAAGTTATGCTAAGAGAAAAAGTTATTAAATTTGTAATTTTAATCTTAAAATCTCAATTACTCTTAAAATAATGCATTTTTGGCTGAAGGAGTGGTGGGAAATTGCCTTTTCCTATGTACTGCACATAGATCTCGAAATGTTATATGGAATAGCCACAAAGATCGTCTAAATCAGACCACTGGGAGCAAGATTATGGCCGTTTAAAGTTTTCATCATTACAGGCCCATTCTTGGGATAGTTTGAGTTGTGATTCTAAATATCCAATTGCGTAGATCTCTTTGAATGCTATTAAAATGAGTCATAATTTGCCTCGAACGGGCAACTAAGTGCAAAGTTATGTCATTTTACGTACTTCTCTCGATATACAATAAATAATAAGATTGATAACTATATATTATCTGAAATAATTGAAAATGCCATTAATAATTGATGTTTTGTTATCAATAGCTAAGTGTGCGATCATCATTTGTACACTTGAGCTTTAAAATCTCGTTTCAATAATGCTCTTGAACAACAATATCAGTTTATGTTAAGAATTTCATTTTGATTGCCTCTTGAACGATCATTATATCTTATATAATTTTATCAAAAACAAGAAAGATATTTTATGTTCAATTTGTCGGTTGTATTAATTTTTATATTGTATATATAATCCAAATTAGGGGGTCAAAGAACTTTAAAATTGTTTTTACAAGGTTTTATTTGTAAGAAAAAAGCCCTAATATATATATATAGCATTTACGAATCTAAGATTATAAAGGACAAAAATACTAGATTGAATATAAAGGCTTAAACAAATAGTAAATAACTAATACCATATTCATATAATGAATCCAAAAAAAAAAAGGAATAATATAAATTAGGCTCTTAAGTTTAGGATTTCAAATCTTAATTCAGTTTACAAAGTTCATGAATTCTTATTTTAATTCACTAATGGCTCCTAACCAATTTATGAATTACTAAAATAATGTAAGTTTTCTAATTCTAGATATTTTGGGAATTACAAAAGTAGATTAATTCATTAATCTAATCCCTTAACTCCATTTCTAATTTCTTAATCTCTTAATGAAATTTGGATCGATTTTTACCAAAATTCGTTTTAAGGGGTGCACTGTCTAGAGCTTACAATTCCATAGGAATGACGCGTTCGAAACCAGAAGGAAGCAGGATATATTTTAGACATGAGGCCAGCTGGGCGGGCTTGTGAATGTGGCCTAAACATCCTTTCCTTTTCTTTTTCTTTTTTCATTCCATTCATCCTTTTGTGAATGCTGGGCTTGTAAGTTGGTCTCTTCATTCTTCCTTTGAATATTGGACTTCTAACTGGGTCATTTCAGTTATAACGGGAAGATGATTATAAATTTATAATAGATATATGTTTATGATTATGCTCTC
>MEJB01000005.1:2260329-2281123 GCA_001752375.1 Rhazya stricta
TTTTAATAGTATATGAACATATGTAGTGAGGAATTGATGCACAACATGAAAAGGGGGTTTGATAACCTTCATCCAGTATAGATAATTAGATATCGATTGCCTGTATCCGAGTATATTGAAAATAGCAGACTTACCAGTGCTTTGTTTGATAGTCTTATTTGTACCATATAATCTTCACATTTTACTTTAATGATCYCTCTACTATGATTATCCCTGCCTGAAATTTTTCAATACATTTAGGTTGTGATAATAGTTAATTGGTGTCAGATTGGCCTACAAGGTCAGAATATTTATTAGGATTGCTAAAGGTTTTACATTCACATTGCATTTCAATTTTAAGTTTTCATTTTTAAAAATATTTTCTGTTTTATGTTTTAAATGGCTGTTTAAAATTAGTTAAAAATGTGTTTGATTTATCATTTTTAAAAATTATTTTTAAATAAAAAATTCAAAAACACCTTCGGTTTAGTATCTGATAGAAAAATTATTTTTATTATTTTTAACGAATTTATTTGTAAATTAAATTTTGATTACTATTGATCAATATCATAATATTTTTAAATTAAACAATAAAAATAAAAATTAAGTACCATAAATTAATTAGAAGTTTTATATAATTATTAAAGAAAAATAAATTAAAAAACATATCTTCCGCATTTTAAATGTAAAAGAATGTTTTGATTGAAAAAGTTTAGAATAACATTTTGATTGTCTTTTTAATTTTTAACACAAACAGATTTCCTGTTTTCAAATTTTAAAAAATACGAAAAAAATTTATTTTCAATAATTATAAAAATATAAAATATAAAACGGCAAAGAGAATAGGGCGTTTGGATTGGCCAGACTTAATAAAGCTGAGAGGTCATGTATTTGCACAAGAATTGCTGGAAGAATATAAGTTCATTTTGTATCCATTTAAGAACTTCTCTATTACTATTTTCATTGACATACTAGTAAAGCTCAATACAAGTTTTATTGTGGAGAATATATGGCGTCTGAATATGACTTATGGGGTTACTTGATTATACAAGACGGACGTTTTGGAAGTTGTTAGTGGCAAGAACAAGAACCTTTACATGCCAAGAGACAATTTCATTTGTCCTCTAGACTAGATGCATGATCACCTCTGWATTCCTAAAGAATTTTATCATCCAAGACTTCTTATTCTATGCACTAGAAAGGCACCTGTAGTGATTTCCAGTGAAACACTTTTTGAGTGCTGATAATTAAGTTATTAAGAATTTTCTCAACTTTATGCTGCAGGCCTAACACTTGAAACAGCAGAACAACTTTGAGGAGCTTCTTGATCAGCGATTGAATTTTCAACTCAACAAGGAAGAATTAGAAAATGATCGAAGTTGCAAACTTGGGCACGAATGCATATCCATTACTTGGGCCTACAATGTCCGAGGTTGTGAGCATGTTTGAAGGACATATGGTTTGATATATACATTAGGATTTTTTAGGATTAAATTGGTAGAAATATAGATAAAAATATTGTTTAAAAGATAAATATATCATAACTCTGCTATTGAGACCTTATAAGTAATAAAATGATGATTTTAGGGACTAAACATGCAAATTTAAGTTCCAAATATATTTGGGAACAAGGATAGTTAAAAGGAGAGCTCGAACGCGACTCTRTCTGAGCCAAAATGGCGCCTAATCATGAGCAACGATTYCGAAAATTGAAAATAGAAGCACAATGGCATAAGAAGAGAGGTAAAATGACGCAGGGAGRGAGCCAAAATGGCGTCGGTTTACCCGAACTTGTGCTCATTCAATCATAAAGAGCTCAAACCGGCACCAACCGAGGCCAAAACAATGCTGGTTTGGTCCGATTTGGGCTGAATTTTGGCATATTCATTATTTTGGTTGCTTTTGGCATCTTTTGAAGCTATAAATATGCAAGTTTAGCCACAATTATACATTGAAGAACATATTGGAACTCTCAAAAGAAGCTTTCTGTAAAGAAAAGAAGACCGAAGGATTAAAGGTTTGATACAAGCTTGTGTCGTCATGATGTTTTTCTATCTTCATCTTGAATTCCTTGTTATTTTTATTTGAAACATTATGAACTAAGTCTTTTGTTCTAAGACAACGATGTAACCTTTTTGGATGCTATATTATTAAAATAAGCATTTTTCATATTCCATATATCTTTGTCATTGAGGCCTTGTTATTGTTCTTAATGTTCAATTGTATGATTGGCTATCTTTTAATTGTTTCAAATATTGCTTAAGGCAATTAGAGATAACACTTTTACAAATAGATTAAATAACTTGTGCCATCAATTACACATGAAATAGAGATATATTTACAAGATATGTGCAATCTTTGTGACAATATGTTTAATGCATTTTTCTAGTTTGAATTGAGTGTAGAGATATAGCTTGATTACATAGAGAAATAGGTTATTTATATCTTGAGAAAGTATATTCGATATTCATGGGAGTGATTGGTCAATGCTTGATATGTTAATTCGGGAACGTCGGCTAGATAACATAGTTGAAGAATTGGTGAACTTATGTGTCTTATACTTTTTATCCATTGATTTTCCTTCTAAATTATTTTGTCTGATCATTTAGGGTTAATTAGAATTTCTTAATTAGTTAATTTTCATCTTAATTAATTGGTTGGTTAAATAAAGTTTAGAAATATAAGTAGATGGTATTMTGGATTTAATTCTATGAGGATAAGATATCTTTATATTACGCGATACAACCTGTTATACTTGTTAGAATTTTCCATATGAAGTTTTTGGCGCCGTTACTAGGGAGTTAYGTCTTGATATCATTTTTCATAGTTTTGAACGATACTATCTGTCAGTACTATGTGTCGAATTTTTCCAAAAAAGTAAAAAGCTTTCTTAGATGTCAGAAGAGGTCTAGTAACAACTATACGAATATTGGCAATATGAGGAATTTCAGAAAATCTCAAAATCGGCAAAAGAAAATCGACTCAATGGTTGCGGTGGTTTAAGCATTTCACTCCTTAAAGGAGAATCTGTCTCCTTTCTGGAGCACGAGATGAGGATGGTAAGTATACAAATTATTGATATCACATTTGAAATAGAATGTCAATTTAACTTCCATAAATATTAATTTTTTAAATATCTATTATTCATAGTAATACTTGCAACATAACAAACGAGGGGAAGACTTTCAATGCATGGAGTGTTGGCAACGCCGCCATACATTCCAGAATGGGCTCAAGAAGTTGATTTTATAGATGAGAGACTTCGTCAAACTTATATGAGTTCAGAGTGTTAATTAAAGTTCTTGTATACAACATGAAAAAAGCATGAGCATAGACTTATTGATTCAATTTGTTTTACTGTTACCTCTTGTGACTGTTTTTTAGAGACATTAGTCTATGGAGCCTAATTATACATTATTGAGTCTTAACACTCTTAATATTTTTGTTTTACTTATTGATTCAATCCTTCATCACGGTGGCCTTCTGTGATGAAGGATTGCACATAATATGCTCATCAGAGCAGGCCACTGTGATGGACGTATTTAATTAATATCAAAGAGCTTCATTTGTATAACTTGAATTTAGTAAAGAAAAAAGTTTTTTTAATTATATCTTGATTATTTATTTTATATAGATTCATCATAGTAGCCCACAGTGGTAGGAATCACATCACGGCTGGCCTGTTGTGATGAACCAAAAGGTCTACAATTGCATAGATGTGATCTGATGTATAGTACTRTTTTTTATGATTTTGCAGGCATGAAATTTCTTGTAGATCAAGCTAAGAATTTTGGGGATATAATCACTAGTCGGTGCACCTTGCAAAAAATAGACGAGGTGACAGATGCTCTTGATGATGATCATTGTGAGTTGTTATCTGAGTTTTATTTTGGCCTCTTAACAGGAATAGGAGATTTGAAGGTTAGTAATCAGCTCATTTATGCTGTGATGCTTAGATGTCTTAGAACTCACAAAATTTTATTGAATTTGCAGTAAAGGTTGCAGCATGTTCATGCGAATATCCTTCAGGCAGACATGACGCCAATATGATTGATCAAAATAGGATATTTACATAGAGGCAAAAGATGGCAAAAAATATTTTTGCGCAAGAATTTGACTCGTAGATTAGGATTTCTATACTTGTATATAAACGTACTGATTTAGATGGTGTATAGGGATTTTTTTTTATGTATATAAACTTGGATTACAGATATATATAAAAAAAAAAAAATTTGCAAACTGCTTGTGTCTATTTTCATGCAATTGCGTAAATTTAGTTTTTATGTAACTGTTACTCATCACAGCAGTCAACTGTGGCAGGAAATCCATCATGGCGGCCTGCTGTGATAGGAATTAGTAGACAGTTTTTGGAGTAATACCCATCACAACACCATATCGTGGCAAGAAACATATAACGATAACCCATTGTGGTGAGCAATTCGTCAACAATGTATTAGTTTCAGTGCATCATAATTCTAAATTAGCTCATCACTTTAATAATTTTGCCAATTGTGTGAGTAATGTTCATCATAGCATCCCGCCGTGGCTACCTATTACGGCTACCCACTGTGATGGGCAATTCTTYGACAAATTTTAATCAGTTTCAGTATATATTAATTCTAAATTAATCTAAAAGGTTTTCGATTTATTAACAATTTAAATTCACGCATTAATTGCTCATTGCAACGGCCTGCCGTGGTAGGCATTGTATTACGGCGGCCCTGCTATTATGAGCAATATTTAAGAAAAATCATCACTTGTGATGATTTTTTGTGTAGAAAGAACCCTTGAAATGTTCCAATTTAATGTTATGATGACATAATTTCTATTTCTATTAGTTGGATTGCCCAAACGACGTGTTACTTCTCTTTCTATTATAGGACAAAGTGGGATAGAATATATATTTCAATGCTAAAGATGTATGTATAGATCATAACGAGTCCATTATTCCATCRAATATGTAATTATAATTCAGTTTTTAAGCTTATCATATTAATAATTTTTCTAATTGTGTGAGTGATGCTCATTACAACACCCCGCCGTGGCACGAATCCTATTACGGCAGCCTGCTGTGATGGCAATTCTTCAACAAATTTTAATCAGTTTGAGTATATATTAATTCTAAATCACTTAAAAGGTTTTTGGTTTAGTAACAATTCAAATTCATGCAATAATTGCTCATCATAGCAGTCTGCCGTGGTAGGCATTGTACCACAGCAACCTTGCTGTAGTGAGCAATATTTGAGAAAATCATCACTTGTGATCATTTTTTGTGTAGAAAGAACCGTTGAAATGTTCCTATTGAATGTTATGATAACACAATTTCTATTTTTATTAGTTGAATTGCACAAAYAATCTGTTACTTCTCTTTCTACTATAGGACAGAATGAGATAGAATATATATCTCGATGCTAAAGATGTACGTATAGGTCACACAAGTCAATTATTCTATCGAACGTGTAATTACAATTCAATTTTTAAGCTCATCACTTTAATAATTTTGCCAATTGTGTGAGTAATACTCATCAAAGCACCCTGATGTGGCAGGAAACCTATTACGGCTGTCCGCTGTGGTAGGCATTGTATATATTAATGACTTTCAGTATATATTAATTCTAAATCAACTTGAAATATTTTCGATTATTCACAATTTAAATTCACGGAATAATTGCTCATTACAACAGCCTGTCGTGGTAGGCATTGTATTACGGTGGCCCTGCTATTATGAGCAATATTTAAGAAAATCATCACTTGTGATCATTTTTTGTATAGAAAGAACCCATCAAATGTTCCAATTGAATGTTACGATGACACAATTTCTACTTTTATTAGTTGGATAGAGTGGATAGAATACATATCTCGATGCTAAAGATGTATGCATAGATCACAGAGTCCATTATTCATCGAATATGTAATTAAAATTTAATTTTTAAGGTCATAACTTTAATAGTTTTGCCAATTATGTAAGCAATGCTCATCACAACATCCCGTCGTGGTAGGAAAACTATCACGGAGGTCCGTTCTGAACAAATTTTCAACAAATTTTAATCAGTTTCAATATATCTTAATTCTAAACCAGTTTAAAAGATTTTTGGTTAGTAACATTCCCAATTCACGAAATAATTGCTCATCATAGTAGTCGGCCGTGAGAGACATTCCATCACGGTGGCCTATTRTGATGAGCAATAYATTATACAAATATGYTATTTTCGTACTTATTAATTCGAAATGAGTAAATAAATTTTTTTAATGACATTGTAAATTTATGGAGTACATTCTCATCAAAGTGCTCGTTGTCACAAATGTTCTATCATGGTGGCCTGCTGTTGTGACCAATATTTTTCTATTATCTGTTTGCGTGAATTCTAATTAAGTTAAAAAAAAAAAAAGACCACTGTTTGTACAGGATTCAATTTAAAGTGTACATGCGCATGATAACATCCAACCTGGGATTATCAAGATTTAAATTCAATACACTTCAAAGTATAGGTGTTGCTTGTGCTTCACTCTCTCCTAAACCATCGTCTTCTTCAATCTCCTCAAATTCTTTCTCAAAAGAGTAACACAAAGAGGAAATTCTTTACTAATCGAGAGATACCATTTCAATTTGTAGTCACAGTCAATCTTGATTGGTGGTATAGGAGAGTTAGAATTTTCAGGCACCATACTTGTCATCTTTGTATCGTTTATTCCAAAATCTATCCCTACTGTCCCTCAAGCTGCTTCACATAACTCAACATGAGTAATGTTTTTCGAAATAAGAACAAGTCACATTTGCACATTGACGTTGTGGGTAGCTAATGTACTCTGCTAGTGATTTAAAGTAAATAAATTTTCTAAGGACTCTAAGTAAGTAAATTTCAATATTTTTCATTAATTGTATTGCATGTGTATTGTAGTTATAATTGGATTGCTTTTATGTGATATGATTTATGGTTTTTATTTTAAGTATATGAATTTTTCTACTTGATGACATGTTGGGAAGTTTAAGTTCAGAGTTTACATGATCAATGTTCATGTGCCTATAGTCTATAGTATTTTGCACTATTTTCTAGTATAGGCATAATCATGCATTTAAAATAGCAAATGTTTTAAAAAATAAAGTTTGGAAAAGCAAATGTTTTGAGGAATGAAGTTTCGGAAAAAATGTGATTTTTAAATGTTGAATGATTTCCAAATGTAAGGAATTTGAAAAAAAAAGTGTAAAGCCTAGATCATGAAAGGTGCGAGTGAAAAATGAAACGTGCGGGATTGGCGCACCCGACCCAACCCTCTCGTAGGGCGAGAAAGTTTGAAATGTTCACCTCTTGCGAGCTGAAAGTGAAATGAAAATATTAATTAATATTAATCGCTTTGCGGTTCTATAGCTAGAATGTGATCAGGTTTCAAATAATAATTATCCACTTTAGAGCTTAATAACTAGGCCTTACACCAAGTGAGCTTATGATTTGAAAAGGAAGCTTTTGGGAAGTTTTGACAAATTGAATTTTTGAACATCATGATACATAATGCATGATACACGCGTTCATGCATGAGATTTACTTAGTGAGCTTAGTAGCTCAACCCATATTCTCTTATTTTACATTTCAGGTGATGACTAGSCAGATGGTGTGTGGAGATCATTTGGGAGCAAACTTTGATACCCAAGAGTCATTTATGTTAATTAAATTTTCTATTGATCTATGAACTTGTTGAATGCTTAAATTTTTATTCTTTTTATTTCAAAGCTTTTTGCTAAATTTCAAATTTATGAGTATTTTGTCASTAAATTATATTATTGGAGTTTAAAGTGATTTCATTATATATGGAGTATTAGAAATGTTTGATGGGAAATTTTTTAATTGTGTACAGGGGGAATATGTTGATATTACAAGGAAACTCTGTTAAAATGTTTGTAAGCCCTTTGGATTACAATATCCAAAATTTCTATTTTTTCAATTTTCGCAATCTATATAAGGGTAAATGGGTTAGATTCTTAGGTTAGGATAGTTTCTAATTTGGAGGTGTTACAATTTCTATTTACTTCTTTTGGCCATTCCTTGCAAATCCCTCACAAATTTGCGAGGGATTTGCAAGAGTACCTGCATTCCTATTTAATCTATTAGTTATTCCATCACAAATCCCTTACAAGTGTGAGACAGATTTGCGAGAGATCCTAATTTCTATTTATTTTTATTAATTATTCCCTTGCAAATCCCTTAAAAATTTGCAAGAGATTTGCAATGATCGTATTAGTTTTACATATTTTATTAATTATTACCTTGCAAATTCCTCAGAAACTAACTTYAGGTAACAAATTATGGCTTCAACCTTACGAGGAAAAGGCAACGCAAATCCGTTGCAAAATGATTTAATTGAMATAGTCCCTCGCAAATTTAGCTACGGGCATTTTAGCAACAGCACACGATCCCTCATAAATCCCTCACAAATAGTCATTTTGCGGGTGATAATTCCCTTATTTCTTGTAGTAAAACAAAAATCTTAGTGTGGGGGAGTTTGATACATCATTTTCATATCTATTTACACTAGGGTTGTTGAGGATGAAATTGGTAATATAGATATAAATGTTGTTTAAAGGGTAAATATATAATTACTCTCCTATTTTGGCCTCGTAGGTACTACTGATTTTAGAGACTAAACAAGTAAATATAAGTTTCATATACATTTGGAAAAAAGATGGTGAAGAGAGGAGCTCAAGCAAGCTCCGGTTTGAGCAAAAAGGCACCTGATTGTGAGCTATAGTTTCGAAAATTGAAACAGAAGCAAAATGGCATGGGGAGAGAGGCTAAACTACTCCGGTTTCCAGAACCAACACCGGTTCACGCATAAAGAGCTCAAACCAGCACCAGTTTAGTCCGATTTAGTCCGATTTGGCTGAATTTTGGCAGATACATTATTTTGGTCATTTTTTGTATCTTATGAAACTATAAATACGCAAGTTTTGGCCAAAGTTTAGGGAATCAACCTACTTTATTTTGGAGAACACATTGGAACTCTTGGAAGAAGCTTTCTGAAAGGAAAAGAAGATTGAAGGATTGAAGATTATCAATCTTATTGTGTCTTCGTAATATTTTTCTGTCTTTATCTTCAATTCTTTATTACTTTTATTCGATCACTATAAACTAAGTCTTTTATTCTAAGACTATGATATAACCTTTTTGGATGCTATGTTATTAAAATAGGCGTTTTCCATATTTGATATATCTTTATCATTGAAGCATTGTTATTGTTTTTAATATTAGATTGTATGACTAGCCATCTTCAATTTTTTTAAAAAAATTGTTTAAAGCGATTAGATATAACACTTTTGCAATTATGTTAAACTTGTGCCATAAATTACATGTGAAATAGAGATATATTTACGTGATTTGTGTAATCTTTGTGGACAATATGTTTAATGCTTTTTTTTAGGTTGAATTGAGTATGGATATATAACTTAATTACTTAGCGAAATATGTTGTTTATCTTAAGAAAGTATATGCAATTTTCKTGGGTCTGATTGGTCAATGCTTGATATGTTGATTTGGGGATGTTAGTTAGATAACATAGTTGAAGAATTGATAAACTCATGTGTGTTAGACTTTTTATCCATTGATTTTCCTTCCAAAATATTTTGTATGATCATTTAGGGTTAATTAGAATTTCCTTAATTAGTTAATTTTCATTCCAATTAATTGATTAATTAAATAAATGCTAGGATATAAGTGGATGGTGTTCTGAATTTAATTTTATATGAGTTCGATATATTTTATATTGCGAAATACAATCTCATATACCTATTAAGATTTCCAGTATCATAGTTTCCCAAGCATGTCCAAATACTGAAGATCCAAAAGTTTAAATCCTTGAGAGACTTTCACCTAGAACAGCGAACCTAGAGTCTCAGCAGTATAACTCAAAACTCGAGTATGACACAAACAATATTGGTTCATCTTCTGCATCTATTTATGATTTATTCGAGATAAAACAGCACAAAACTTCCAGCTGAAATTGCTACTGCGTATCTTTGCTTGCATATGCTGCGCCATGCAGCTGTCTTAGTAGGAACTAACTCCTAATGGGGTAATGCCAGGAAACAAGAGGTAGTGTGAAAAAAAATCCAGGTGATATTGGCTTGCTCTACCTAAGATGAAACTGAAATCGTACTAAAGTCAAATTCATTTAGTAGGGTTGCTGTAAATTCATTATCCCATTTTTAAGTCTATAACGGAAAAGCAGCGTCGGGTTATCTTTTGCTTGACAATCTTTCCACAATCTACTTCAGAATTAGTTGTGCATTCTGTAAAATGTTTGAGGCACCTCAAATGTGGAAATTGTATTTAGTTATTTTATTAAACAAAAATTTACTGTAAATGTAAAATCATCTTGAATTTGTTTATTTCATTACGTAAAAGAACTTTGATATCTATGACGGCAGAGATAAATGAATCAGTCCCTAACACTGTTTGTGCATCTCTTTACTGAAATATAATTGTCAATGGCATGTATCTCCAGGTAATGAGTCCCTCTATTATCCCTAGACAGTCATTGACATAATGATGTGCAGCAGTAATACAGAGTTTAACCAAACAAAAAGCATATTGGGAAAGCATATTGGGGTAGTTTTTATATTATTCAGATTCTCACAAAAATAGTTGCACCATTGAGGCACAGATATATTGATAAATATATATAATATTTACATATCAAAACTTCAGCTTGCTGGTCTCTGAGCAGAATCATAAGCAGAGAGGCTGGAGTCATCAATTTCTTTGCTGGTGAAAACAGATGCTTTTGAGTCTGAAGCTCCCTCGGAGGACGTGCTTGCAGAATGAATGGACTGGGAGAAGGCAACTGTAGCCTTGCCCATCATTAAATCATCTACAGCAGCAATAGGTACTAAAATATTGTCAATTGTTTTCTTTCCTTCAAGAATTTTTACAACTTCAGGCATGGTAGGTCTTTGATCAGGATTGTGGTTTATACACTGCATTGCTAAATATATTATTTGTTTTGCTTCTTTGACATTATATTCAGATCTCAGTCTTGAATCAATTAGAGCCAGAGGATTTCCTTGACGCAGATATTCATAAGCCTGCGGCAGCCAAATTTCACAAGTTACAGACGTGCTTTTTTTCTTTTCCCCCCTCTCTATAGTATGAAATGGTGCATGTGTAGGGTAGTTTATGTACTTCCTTACCAAATCTAGAAGATATGTTGTCTGACCCCTCGAATTGGGAGTGGAGCTCTGCTTGCCGCTGATGATTTCAAGTGTCAAAATTCCGAAGCTGTAGACATCAACTTTAGGAGAATACTTGGCTTTCATACACTCGGGTGCTATGTATCCCCTGCAAACATTCTTCTAACATGAGAGGTTTCATTAAGAAACAAAAATTTGAGAAAGATAGATCAGATCAGAGGTAACATAGTAGAAACTATATCATTACGGTGTTCCTTTTACTCGTGCATTGACAGGAGTTTCCCCTTCATCAGGCCGAGCATTCCTACGAGTACTTCCCCTTTCATCAGTCCGGGCAAAACCAAAATCAGATATCTTGGCATTGAAATCCTTGTCAAGTAGTATATTTGTTGGTTTAATATCTCCATGTATAAGTTTAAGTTTGCACTCCTCGTGAAGATAAGCCAAACCTTTTGCAACATCCAGACAAATTTTAACCCTTATTTTCCAATTTAGTTTCTCTTTGACTCCTTGATCTGCACCTGAAAATAAGTTGAGAATATTACACGTTGCAAACTGGAAAACTTAGTTATGGAGGAGTTTGAGATCTKTTTTACCAAATAATGCATGGCCAAGAGAATTATTTTCCATGTACTCGTAGACAAGGAGGAGTTGGTTTTCTTCAGCACAACAACCCATTAGCCTAACAAGATTCGGATGCTTCAGTGCATAAATAGTTCCCATTTCATTTATAAACTCACCAACTCCTTGTTTTGATTTTGTCGAAAGTTGTTTCACTGCTATTTCAGTCCCATTTGGCAGCGTTCCCTGAATCCATATGAAAAAGGCAATCCAAAAACCTCACTGATGTCAGTATAACAGCGCAAAACAAGGTTTAGAAAGTAGAATGCAAACATATATATCGAATAATGAGACTGAGATGCTGAAAAAAAAAAAAAATGGATGATTTGTTTAGCGGATGCCAACCTTGTAGACAGCTCCAAAACCACCTTGACCTATCTTCTTATCAGGAGCAAAATTATTTGTAGCAGCCTTTATTTGCTGGAAGTTGAAGACTCCCCCAGGATATAGCTCGACACCTTGTCATTTATCTTATATATTAGTAAACCAAGTTTAATTGAGTCTTGAAATATTTTGAGCAAATAGATTTATCTCTCGCAATTAAACGAGAGAATGATGGTTAATTGCTACGCAATTCAGTTACCATTTGGTCGTTTGCCACCAAGCCAGCCCAACTTCCAAAGCAGGCCTAAGATCATTAAGACAAAAAGCAGCACAGGTCCCACAATGGCGGCAATAATGCCTGGGGAGAATTTTCTATGCTTTTTTGGAACTGCCTCATGTAAACATCAGTTGTAATATTAGAATCGACAACAGAAAGTTTATGAGTATAAACGACATAAGTGTACCATAGTTACGCGTATAGTTATACCAGGAAATACAGATATAGCTGATATTAAGGGACCAGCGTTTCTCGTGGAAGAGCTGGAGCCTTTGCCAGACGAATATAAGTGAATCTCAAGCCTGGAGGTATTCACAGAGATATTAAATTCCCTGGTTATACCCTTATTTACACCTTCTGCTTCTTTTTCTATATTGAAATCTGTGAGTACTTTTTTGCCCTGTAGTAATCATCCCTCTCAGCATGTCCAATTGTCAGATGATAGTCATTCTTTTACATAAACATATATAATATAATACCTGAATTTCCACGTCAAAAACTCGTCTTCTCTTGATACCAGAATCTCTGACTGCGACTGCATCCAATCCTACTTCCTCAAAATAGAGTCTTACTGTATAATCATCGTCTTTCAGACAAAATCCATAATATTTTAAGGATATTGTGGATATACGTGCTGTCATGTATAAAAGATCATCTCCCGAAGAAACATTGCATGTTTTAAGTGCCATGAATTGTTTGGCTGAAGGGGAAAACATTCCCATACTACTGGAAGCCCAACCACCACTGCTACTTAGGTTGAAAGTTGATTTCCCATCTGGATCCCAATCAGCTTCGTAATGGGTGCCATTAATTGATGTTTGATTCCCACCACAATTAATGTGCAAATGCTTAGCTGTAAAGGATAGCACCTTGAGAAATGACCATTATTTTGAAGAAAACAAAATGAAAAACTGATACAAACATGGAAAGTTGAAGCAAACTCCTGCAACTAAAATTGACATACTTTGGATCTACTATGCTTGTCCATGATCATCACCAGTCGCAGGAAAAATCATAAAGGGAATACTGAAGTCTCATAGTTCATGTTTTGAATAACATTTTACATTGAGTAATGAAGTTGCAGTACTTACATCTTGTTTGATTGGGACATTGATAATTAACTTGTAGCCACTTTTTATGCCTGAGAAAAAAAGAAATTAGGGAGATAGCATCTTCTGGCTTGGCATAGAAAACAAACTAAGAAATAATAAACCTGAAACTTACATATCGCTTATATTTGAGCAGCACTCAAACAAGTTCCTGAAAAGTATATAAAACATAAGCAAGCAACACTATGAAGATTCATGCATGCACGTATATGCAACACAAGTATGCATGCATATATAAGTAGGAAAGCAAATTTCAGTAAACTATATAATTCTTACTTGTTTGAAGATATGGTTCCTGATATTGTTGTATTGGAGAAAACATTTTCAGAAACATCCCTGCAAAGTATTGAACCAATGAAATACCTAGAGCTAGTAAACTTTCAATAACAGGATCAAATTGCAAACCAATAAAATTTTCAACTTAGGAAAATGAGGAAAGGATTTTAACAATGCAAAATTGATAGAGAACTGCAAAACTACAGTATGCAAAAACTCTCTGGGATTTGTATTAAGCTAATATGCATAAAAGAAACACTTTGTGAAGGCCGGTTGAAAACTCTGCTCTACAATGTCATGTTCTTAATGGTTGTTTTTCTAATAAAAATAAGCTCTTTATTTTTATCACACTTTTTGGGCTTTCTCACCTGTATAACAAGAACAGAATATGACATTATTTTTAGTGGACTTGTGATTGAACAGTGACTTTAGAATATTGAGCAGACATGCACAACAGTTGTGTCGCAAGTCCATTAAACAAGATTAGGCTGCGTTCATGCCTCGCATATTTAACTATCTTCATTTGCAAAAGAGATGCTTCTTCAAGCCCATAAAAGGATCATTCCTAATCTGCTAATTCAAATAGAAATTAAGGACCGCACTTTTATCTTCATTTTTCGATTCTACTTCCATTACTGTTCTAGCAAAGCATCTTAAAGAAAATCCAAGGAGTGATCCATTTTAACCCTCCTAAAATAAATGGCATTTTAAAGTTTAAGGAAGAGAAGAGTTTGACAGTAAAAGATAATTCTTACACAAATGATTCAKTKGCATTTAGCATCCATCCAGGGAGTGATCCATTGAGCTTGTTACTTCTAAGAAATCTGAAAAACATCCTTCAAGGTTTTACACTAATAAAATAGAACCAATATGTACCATACCTAGGCCAAAGACATTGAGACCATGGTGCTCAAAATGAACTATGATACAAAGGAGAATATTTGCATTATAAGAAGACCTTAAAATGATGATAAAAGTTAATGAGTCACAGGCACGGGAACAAGTAGGATGTCAAAATTTGTTAGCATTTCATAGTTGACTGAAACGTTTAAAAGCCGATGACGATGAGGAATCATCTTCTTTGGGAAATCTAAAATAATTTTGCTTTTTTTTTTTTTTTCCTTATGCAGACTTGGGAATTTTCTTTCTGTTATTGCTAGGAAGGAGGGATTAAGGGACCATAACTATAAGTTTTCTGCTCCTACTAGCATTTTCAAGTTAAGGGTGCATGGAGAAGTCAGAAATTATTATATTGAAAGATGACCTTAAAATGCTGATAAAAGTTAATGGCTGTAGTTGTGTGTATGTTTTGTGGGGTGCAATTTATGGGATGAAAATATGTCTTCCAAAAGGTGATATCACGAATGAGGAGTGCACTTGGCATCAGCAACCATGCAAAAAGCCTGATACTCGAGAGTTGAAATGTCTCGAGCTTAATGCTGAAACTATAAGATCTGGTCTAGGTAAATCTTTTCAAAGCTTTTGGAAAGGAAGATCGGTTGAATGATGGAGTTATTAGCAGTTAAGTCTCTGGAAGCAAACCATCCGATTTTGTGTTTACTAGTTTCTATTTTAACTTTTATTCAATTCAGATKCTTATTCTTCCTACACCGGTGACCTTAGACAGTATTTGATGTTTTGCGACCATTTAATAGCAGAAAACATTTAAGAAGTTAGTCTATTGAACTCAATTCTGGGGAACAATCGGGCACGTACTCCTCATGGAAGCCTAATTAATTTCTTGATGTTAAAGATATTACTATATTCGAATTTTAGTAATATTAGAACTTGATATGTAGAATTAAATTAGGATTGTCTTTGTTAATTTTTTTTTAGTTTAGTAATCTATAAATAGGCTTTTTATATTAATACTATGTATTAGTTCATTATCTTTTTACTTCAATAAAGTTCTAATCTTTTTTATTTTTCTTATTATTTTAACATAGAATCAGAACAGATTTTCTAGGCAAAGTCTTCTCAAGTTTGGTCTTGTTTGTCTCTTATCATGGCTGTTGCAGATGATAATTCGCTTCAGTCTATCAGATGTTGGATGGTAAAATTTATTCGTATTGGAGTTATGTTATGAGAAATTTTCTTAAGGATAAATAAAAGTAGGATTATGTTACTGGTGATTTTAAAAAACCTAAAAGTTCTGCTACGAATTATGCAATTTCCATAAAGGCTTGGAAGTCAATAATGCGAAAATTATTACCTGGACCAACAATTCAGTAACACCCTCCGTAGCTGCACATTCAGCAAAGTATGAGACAACAAAGTAGGTTTAGAATTATCTACAGACGATTTACACCCAACAAAATTTTGCCAGTCAATATCAATTGGAGATTGACATATGAGCTCTTCGTCAAAAGGACATGGGTATGCGGGAGATCTAGTCTGTTATGATGAATCTAACGAATGAACTAGCTCTTACAAAATTATAGGAATTAAAGGATGTGATGTCTATATTGTTCTTAGGGAACAACAACGATTGGTGCAGTTTTTGATGGCTCTTTGTAGTGACCTTGAAGGACTCCGAGATTCAATTTTATATCGTTCCCCAATACCATATGTTGACTCAGTCCTCAATGAGTTATTGGCTGAAGAAATTCGACACCAGTCTGATCCCGACAAGGGCACYTTCTGTTGGGAGTCATTCTGTATTTACAGTGCCTCTTTACATACCAATTTCTATGGATACGTATAGTTTTTGCAAGCAAAAATGTCATTGGAATGCTCAATATCCATTGAAGCAACAACCTTGGAGATCTCGAAATCCATCATGATTCAATGCTAATCGACCATATCAAAGTTATAGGTCACCCCAAAGCTATAAACCACCATGATTTAATGCTACAGCAATCACCTATCATCCACACTGATCCTAATACTCTGTTTGAGCAATTTCAGAGATTTCTCTCCTTACATCCCCAAGCTATGTCTGCCTTTTTCACTGTAGGTCAATTTCCTCATGACTCTTCAGGTCCTCTATGTGAGTTTTGGATTCTGGTACTTTGCATCATATGGCCCCAAATTCTTCTTCTTTTGCTTCTGTGTCTCCTTCACCCCTATTCTTGTCATGACTACTGATGAAACTCTTTATGCCTTTAGCAAGTGTTGGATCTATAYTTACTTCTCACTTGTCTCTCGCTAATGTTTATCATATTCCGAACCTCACATTAAATCTTGCTTCTGTTGGTCAATTATGTGATCCGGTAATTCTGTTACATTTACTTCATCTTTGTGCTTTGTATAAGATCTGTAATCTCAAAAGCTGATTGGGAGAKGATATAAGAAGAGGGGACTATATGTTTTGAATGAGTTGAAAGTATCGGTTGCTACTGCTAGTAGTGTCAATGTATCTTCTTTTCGTTTGAATCATTCTTCTTCTAAATTTTATTTATGGCATCCTCGTCTTGGTCATCTTTCGTCTTCTCGTTTGAAATTTTTAGTATCCATGGGAATTTTAGGAAATTTGCAAGCACATGATGTCTCTTGTAGTGGACGTAAACTTGCAAAATTTTTCATGTTACCTTTTAATTGATGTGTTTTTGTTTCTTCTTCCCTATTTGATTTAGTTCATTCTAATGTATGTGGGTCATCTCTTATTCCCACTAAAGATGGGTCTCGATATTGTGTTTTTTATATTGATGATCATATTCGATATTATTAGGTTTATTTAATGAACATCATTTTGAATTTTTTCGTGCTCTTGTCAAAACTCAATATTCTGTTATTCTCAAGTGCTTTCGGTCTGATTGGGGGGGGGTACAGCACTTCAAATAAATTTTGTGAGTTGCTTGCATAAGATGGAACTATCCACTAAATTTCATGTATTGATACTCCTGAACAAAATAGTATTGCTGAAAGGAACATAGACATATTCTAAAAACTGCAGGTCTATCTTATTATCTACTTCTGTTACCAATGTCTTTTGGGGTGAGGCGGTTCTTAATGTTGTAACTTTGATTAATATAATACCATCCTCTCATATATCTGGTGTTTCTCATTTTGCGAAATTGTATAGGTATGCTCCAAATTATTCTTCCTTTCGAGTTCTTGGGTGCACTTGTTTTGTTCTTCTTCCTCATGTAGAACATAGCAAATTATCCTCTCGATCTTCTATTTGTATTTTTCTTGGTTATGGTGTAGGTCAAAAGGGGTATCGTTATTTTGATCCAATTAGTTAAAAATTTTATGTACCTCGTCATGTTATTTTTCTTGAACATATACCTTTCTTTTCTATTCCCTCTACTACTTATAACTTAGCTAGGCTGATCTTATTCATATTGATCAATTTTCTAAGGATTCTAGTATATTGGAGTCTTGAGTTACTAATACTTCGGATGTCCCTTCTGATGTTCTTCCTCAGTTACCTCATCATTACACTCGATGAGTTCATACTACTTCTGCAAGTGCTGATGTACTTGAGGCTCCCCCTTATCCTGTTGTCCCTTCTCAAGCTCCATTTGAGATTGCGAGTCCACCTCTACGTCAATCCATACGTACTTGTAAGTCAACCAAATTACCAGATTTTGTTTATTCTTGTTATTCTTCATCTTTTACTTCTTTCTTAGCTACTATTCATGGTCTCTCTGAGCCTACTTCCTATAAAGAGGCAATTGTTGATCCATATTGGCAGCAAGGTATGGAGGAGGAGCTTCTGCTTTGCATAAGATATGTACTTGGGATTTGGTTCCTCTACCCCCTAGTAAGAGTATTGTTGGTCATCGTTGAGTATATATAAAATCAAAACTAATTTTGATGGATCCATTGAGCGATACAAAGCTAGGTTGGTCACAAAGGGGTATTCTCAAGAGTATGGTATCGATTATGAACAGACTTTTGCTCCAGTTGCAAAGATGGCTACTCTTCGTACTCTTATTGCAGTTGCCTCAATGGTGACATCATTATTACTGGTGATGATGTTCATGGTATTTCAGTTTTGAAGGCTGAGTTAGCCAGATAGTTTGATATGAAGGATTTGAGTTCTTTACGATATTTTCTAGCATTAAGGTTGCCTACTCAACCAAAGGTTATCTTCATTCTCAATCAAAATATGTTGCAGACGTTCTAAAACGAGCTAGACTACTGATAATTAAACTGTTGATACTCCCATTGAGGTTAATGCAAAATTTTCTTCTTCTGATAGTCAACAATTGCCAAATCCTACTTTATATCATACTATTATTGGAGGTTTAGTCTATCTTACTACTACTCGTCTAGATATTGCATATGTTGTTCACGTTGTTAGCCACTTTGTTACTTCTCCCACTATAGTTCATTGGGCAGCTGTTGTTCATATCTTGAGATGTCTTCGGGGTACAGTTTATTAGAGTCTTCTGCTTTGATCCACATCTTTCTTGGAATTGTGTACTTACTCTGGTGCTGATCATGGGACTGATTCCACAGAGCGCAAGTCTGTTACTAGTTTATGTATCTTTTTGGGTGATTCTCTTATATTCGTAGGAGCAAGAAACAGTAAATTGTCTCTAAATCTTCAATTGAAACAGAATATTGTGCTATGGCATCAACTACTAAAGAGATTGTTTGGTTACTTGCAGATATGAGAGTGCATCTTTCTCGTCCAACTCCTTTGTGTTATGACAACAAATTCAAATTCCTCACAACTCGATTTTTCATGAAAAAAACCAAACACATTAAGATTGATTTCATCTTATGCGTYATCATTTCAAGYATGGCACTATCACTTTGTCATTTCTCTCATCTTCTTCCCAGATTGCAAAGTTTTTCACTAAGTCTCATTCCACTCCTCGTTTTCTATATAGCAAACTCTCGATGATTGTCACTGCAACATCGTGAGTTTGAGTGGACATGTTAAAAATATTATTATATTAGAATTTTAGTAGTATTAAAATTTGATATATATAGTTAAACTAGGATTGTCTTTGTTAGTTTTTTAGTAGTCTAATAATTTATAAATAGACTTCTTATATAAATACTATGTATTAATTTATTATCTTTTTACTTGAATAAAGTTCTAATTTTTTTTATCTTTCTTGTTAGCTTGGACAAAGGCATCTTCCGAAACTGATACAGAGAAATTACTCGGAGGAAAATAATTCTAACAAAAAGCGCACTTACATGTAGCGGGGTGGCGCTTCAACATGTGCTGGAATTCCTCCAGTCAAACTGTTGAAACTCAAGTCCCTGCCAACAGAACATGTTTAACCAAAAGTTAGAAGTAGACTTTTGATTTTGGAAATAAGTAATCCATGCAAAGCATCGGCAGTAGAGAAGAAAAGCAAAAAGCCAAAACTTGAATATTAATTGCGTATAAAAACAAGCAAGATTTCACAGACTACAAAATACTTCTTTTGTTTATATAATATAGGTTCCTTCCTCTATCTTCTTTAATTTTTCYATATTCAATATCAATTAATTATTACTTATTCATTTTTTATGTTTATATAAATTTTCAATCTCATTTAAAATTTTTTGAAAAAAATATAAAAATGAGTCAAAGTTATTTTTCAAGACATATAAATAGGTATAAAATTCAAATTTTTTTTATATATCATAAAATGACCTATATTTTTTAAAAAAATATCCCCCTAAAATGATCTAAAATATGAAACGGAGAGAGTAATATTTTCTATGAGAAAAAAAGGCTATCCATTCTCTACATAATTTTTCCAATAGCATTTCTTCTTCTTTCTATGGATAGGATGATTTTCACTACAAGTTCTAGAAGTTTTAGTACATTGAAGAATTATCCAATATTGTAAATAATTGTCTTGGAGCTCTAATTAATGATTACCTAAGTTCTGCAGAATTCTGAATGGCCCTGTTTGGTTCAAGGATTTTGCTATAAAAATGGAAAAGTATTTTTTTTTTTGAAAAGCTTTTCTCATGATTGGCAGTTAAGGAAAATAGTGAAGAAAAGAAAAGRGGGAAAGAAGTGAAGAAAACTACAATGGAAAATGAGGAAAAATGTTTTCCTCGCACTTGGAGGAAAATGAAAATGAAAAGGAAAAGGAAAAGCAAATCAAAGTTATTGCTCTAAAGATA
>MEJB01000005.1:2282726-2296884 GCA_001752375.1 Rhazya stricta
CTTGGAAATTATTTCATTTTTCTTAGTATTTTTCTCTCATTACACAAACAACATGTGAATTTTAAAATTTTCTAAGAATTTTTATTTTCCTTTTCCCTTACTGAAATCCCCTCGAACCAAACAGAGCCTAAGGGAAGGAAAGACAGACAAAGACATGCATGGTATACCCAAAAAAGTAGAAGATATACCAAGCGCATGCAGAGAGAAAGAGAGAGAGAGAGAGAGAGATGAAGAGGAGAATATAGTTAGTATCTCAGATAATAAAGAGATAGGTAACTTCCCATATATATTCAGGAAATCCTATCGGCCCAATGAACAATTCCTCAATGTCCTGGGACAATTGGCAATTCCCCAATTATAGAGAAGTAAAGAATAATGGCGTTATTCTCCAAATCTTAAATGGGTAATTGATTTTAAGTTTAGGAGTAAGAATCGCTATGAATTATAATATATGCACATTCTCATTAGCATACGAAAACTTACAAGTAGCGCAGATCTCTAGCATTTGAAAGTTGTGGAAAACAACGACCACCTAGCCTTCCAGATAAATGTATTTATTTCCCTGTATGTAAAGTTCATCATAAACAAAAACATATTAACGAGCAAAAAATCATGATGTTGCTCTAAATGATGAAGCAAGTCGATAATTACAGCTCAGTTAGGTTTTTCATGCTGAAATATCGGTTGGTTAAAGACCCTTCCAAAATTGTTTCCGCTCAGAATCCTACAAAACAAGCGATCCAAATGAAACAATTAGGTTTTATAATTTCATTTTGATAGATGAACTTAAGAAGCCTTTGGTAAATCAAGAATACTATGTGTAAATTTTTTGCTAATATTTCCTATAACGAATGAAAATATAAAAATTAATAATTCTATTTGAAAATATTTGAATCGGGGTTTTCAGCTGAAAACAAAATAGAGCTGAAATGAACTTCCCTGCATGCAAAGATTTGGTCCGGCTCAATCAGTTAGGCTTACAGGGTGTCTAGTCCAATCCACATCGGCTATGAAATCTGGGATAGTTCCCACTGATGCTATTCCCCTAATATTGCTGTAGAAGAAAAATCAGGTCAAACATAGAACAATGTCATTCCTAATATATTATTACAATCTTCCACTTACAAATACTTCATCCTTCTTAGGCTCCGAAAGTTTGAAGGTAATGCTCCAGAAAATTCATTATTCATTAGATACCTGAAAGCACATAACAGACAATGCAAAACTATAGACCCCTAATCACAAGCATAAGCATTTGTGATGCCTAATCTGTATATATACTCACATTCCTTCAAGCTTTCTGAGATTCCCCAATTGTTCTGGAAGCTTCTCTTTGAGTAGATTATCATCCAAATACCTGCAACAAAGAATAAATGGGATGATGAATCACGAAACAATCCCATAAGATATTAGTACAAAAATAAGAAGCAAACATAAGCTGTGTGTTCATACAAAGTACGAAGGCTTGAAATGTTCCCTAGTTGAATTGGGATACTTCCTGATAATAAATTATTGCTTAAGGATCTGTACAAAGAGAATAAAATTGAAATTAAAGCATAAAAATTATGAAGCCTRAACTTGCTAGTAGCATGAACATTGTATTGGATAATGTCAACTCACAAGAATTCAAGCGACTGAAGGAGACCAAGTGTATGTGGAATCGTCTCATTAAAAAAATTATTATCCAAATACCTGTCAATTAAAAAGAAAAGTACGTATGCATTACTTATTAAATGAAAATTTCAGAAATAAAATAAAATAGGAATATACAACAAATGACTTACAAAGATTCCAGCGACTTCATCTCACTTATGAACAGTGGTAAAGGTCCTTCCAAGTTGTTATCGTAAAGGTTACTGTCAATTACGATTAACCAATAAGAAGTGTTTAGCATCCAACAAAGATTCCAAAAGGCTTATTATTATGAAAAGTGAAATGATTTTATCCTTTTAGTAACAATCCTACGTATAAGCACGATTCCAAATTAAACATATCTTAACTTCAGGTTAGATTTTACCTTGACAATTGCTACTAAATTCAAAATAAAAGAACTCTAGGCTAGTGATTAAAGAACACAAAGTAATGTAAAAAATATAAACCTCATATATTAATTCTATATTTACTTACAGAGTTGAAAGTTGAGTCAAATTTACAAAGGATGAGGGAATTGGTCCAGAAAGCTTGTTCTCGCTCAAGTCTCTGAAGAAACAATTCAAATTTATCTATTTTGTATTACATTGCAACAAAAGTCTAATCACTAAGAACGCAATAAACAAAGAAAATGAAGGAAAATATTTTGTGCATCTCTAATCAGTAACAAAATACAATGAAGTTGCTGGCCATTTCTGGGCTAATTTGTCATGGCCAGAATTATCCTTGCATCTATAGATTGCTGTAGGATTCTAAAAAGCATGTTCTTATGAAAAGAGAAATGATGTTATCTTTTTAAGGAGCGTTTTGTTTGAGGTAATGAAACTAGATAATAGGAATATGAGGTAATAATTCCAATTGATAGAGTTTTGTCGTGAGTAATGAAAATAAAAATAATTCAATAATGCTTATACTCTACTATCACCCATTCTCCCCTACACCCTTTAATCACCATTGATCCAAACTCAATAATCAAAATTTGATGTTTCTTACTAGAAAAACTCCGTCTAATGTCACAGTGTTGAATTTAATGTAAAAAATTATACAATTATTTTTTAATGTTGAGGTTGAATTTAATGTTATTTTAGAAAAATAGAAAATTAATTTTTTAATACAATAAATGATAGGGATAAAATTGAATTTTTGATTGATTTCAATTATTAAGGTTGATTTATAAACCAAACAGCACAATCACAATGATATTCAATTCAAAATTTTATCCAAAAAGTACGAATGCAATCATGAATCACATTACAATTGACACTTAATCATATTTATTGTGATTCGAATTAAAAATTTCAAAGCAAACGTCCTTAGTTATCCTAAGTATAACCTCAAGTTAGATTTTTCTTTACAAATGATGTTACATTTGAATAAAAGCACTATAAGCTAGTGATTAAAGAACAAAAAGGAACGTAAAAAAGAAAAAAGAAAAAAAGAAACAGAAACATCATATATTGATTTTGTATATCTACTTACAGATATGAAAGTCGAGTCATGTTCACGAAGGCCGACGATGGAATTTGTCCAGAAAGCCTATTTTCACTCAAGTCCCTGAATAAACAATTCAAATTTATCTATTTTGTATTACATTGCAATAGAAATTTAATTACTAAAAACACACTAAATAGAGAAAATATTTTGTACAACTCTAAACACTAACAAAATAACCAAGTTCTTGGCCATTTCTGGCCTAATTTGTCATGGCCAGATTCATTCGTCGAAACTATAGATCAAATTCCTGGTCGTAGGATTCTAAAAAGCATGTTCTTATGAAAAGAGAAATGATGTTATCATTTAGTTATCATAAGGTAGAGATTCAAAGTATCTAACTTCAGTTTAGATTTTGCCTTGACAACTGCTAATTTCAATAAAAGCACTATAGGCTCTTGACAAAAGAACAAAATGGAATGCAAACAAGAGAAACCTCATAAATTGATTGTATRTCTACTTACAAATACGAAAGTTGCATCAACTTCACCAAGGACGAGGGAATTTGTCCAGAAAGCTTATTTCCGCTCAAATCTCTGAAGAAACAATTCAAACTTATCTATTGTATGTTATATTGCAATGGAGAAACGAATTTATGCAACTCAAATAACTAACAAAATAAGGAAGTTTCTAGCCATTTCTTGGCTAATTTTTCATGGCCTGAATTGTTCCTTGCATCTACATATAGATCAAATTCCTTGCCAGATTCATAAAAACAAACAATAGGTTACTCCAATTAAGATGTCCGTGGCCTCACAGCCTTATGTTTGCAATATTCAAACTCGTAATACATTAATAATATTATAAGTTGTTATCTTTTCTTTTTCTAGAACTAGACGCCTATRTATGTGCGCAATATGAGTACATCCCCCTAGAGTAAACTAGTATGCAAATGATCTATGAATATTGGAACTATACAAGGATGAAGTTCGTTAATCAAAAGATGGGCCGCAAATGCTTACAAGTATGTCATCTGAGAAAGAACTCCAATTTCAGCCGGTATTTGACCTTTTAAATTCTGAGATGACAAATCACTGAAATTCGAAAAACAAATTATTACAAGTTAAAACCTTTCTAAGAGTCACATAAAATCAAAGATGCCATGARATGTTGCAATTTGCTTTGCTGATGCCATATGCATATTTTTCTAAATGGGATTTAGTTTTCARCAAACATTTTACTTTTAGTCCATGCATAATTTTACCTTTCAGATTCTGAAGATCCATATAAGCTATATAATGACCTTTGCCAACTTCAAGATGGAAGAACTAAARCATTTAAGTAAGAAATAACATACATTTTGGTTACTCTGCAACGTGTCCGGCTGCAGKTGCAAYTGATAGCATCACTAATATATTGCGAGTCATCAGAACAAYTAGTTCTTGTAAATGTCAGACTGAAATGAGGCAAAKTCTTCCTTAWAGATCCATATAGCGCATTGACARCATCCACTGAAAAATTATGTTATATGAAAATATATATTGTCAATAAGAAAAGTACTYYCGAAGAATCAGAGTTGAACCAATGGCCTAATTATTTTTAGCATGACGAASTATTGCTTGCATTACCATWACTTTTTTTGAACAGCAATAGGTATAAACAACAATTAATCATATACATGAACTAGCCTCACAGTTTAATGGAGGGTAAAAATATATCAATTAAATAGTTGAAGGGCAACCTTTTTAAAACGAATAGTTGGAGGGCAAGAATTGGACTCAACCCAAATCTTTTACCCTTTTAACTTTTCTTGCTAGTGGAAGAAACACTTCTGTTTTCAGGCTTAAGTTCACTATGTTTAACCTACTTTAATTAGAAAATATTTTCACCTACAAACATTACAGCTTTTATTTCATCCCCTAAATTTACCTTTCATTTCTATTCTTTTTCTCTTATCTTTTTATGGAAATACATAGCATATAGTCTCTCAGCTACCTTCTATATCTGCCAACCCATAGCAGTTCAAGATGGGAAATGAATTGTGCGAGATTCAGTTAGTTAGGAAAGCAGTTCGTACCCCAGAGTCACATGCACAGCAAGATAGAGCTGGTCTTTCTTTCACGGTCATGTATAAACTTCTTTTGCATAATGTGCTCATCAATCATCATCTAACACATCATATATAACCAAAAGTAACATAAAATACTAAGAATTGGAAGTCCTTGACTACCTTCTTCTTGGGGAAGAACGGGCTTTGCTGGTGTTTGACCGGGACTCGGAGAAGGAGAAGGACTGGGAGGAAAAGATGTCCATGGTAGCTCCACGGTTGTTCGACAGCAGAACAGCAGCAGTAAAGAAACCAAGAACTTGCAGAAAGACATGATTTCTTTATCTTGCTTCTCTGAAAGAGCTTTCATTAATGGGTCATTTGTGTTTCTTTCTCCATTATTTATATCATCATCTTATATTATTTACCAGCTGTTGATAGGACCTCTCCTCTATAGCTGCTATTTTTAATACTATCACCTCCTAATATGATATTTGGTATTCGTATTTGTTTTCTCCATCATTTATATCATCACTTCCTAATGTGATATATATTATACAGTATAAATTATCACTATATATAATTGAATGTAGTATGAGGACTCAATTCATACTCGCTCATCCTAAGTTCATACCTTAATTAATAAATTTATATTATTTGGACAAAATTGAATGATCTCTTATTTAACTTAAATGTAAGGGTTTAGAGGATATAAAGTTAAGTGGAACGTATATATAGTCCGTCCCATATAGTATCAACTATCACAATATATAAAGCAATTGAAACTTCTCATATTATTTTGTAAGTGAAGTTTCTCAAAGTAGAAGAAAGGAARAGGTATGTTTGGTACTAGTACAATTGTCGTCATTCACTAGCATAAAGATGAAGAGAATATTTTTGTCAATCAGCTAAGCACCAAGAGACAGTGTCATTGGTCGTCTAAAAGATTTGCGCTTTTGCTTATTGGAGTCTTTTATTTATAACATATTTCAAAGGGGATAACACCTTTAYTAAATGAGTCCTATGACGTAACATCTCCAACGTCATACCTCAAGGACGAGAAAATTGACAGTCCTTGACTAGCTTCTTCTTGGGGAAGAACGGGCTCTGCTAATATTCGACCGGGACTAGGAGAAGGAGAATGACTGGGAGGAAAAGATGTCCATGGTCGTTCGACAGCAGCAGCAGCAGCAGCAAAGCATGATTCTCTTTTTCTTGCTTCTCTGAAGAGCTTTCATTAATGTTTGTTTTCTCCATTATTTGTATCACCATCTTATAGTCCATGCAGTTCTTGGAACCTCTCCTCTATGGCTGCTATTTTATTTTTTATTTTTATTTTCTCGATGAGGAATGATGATTTTAAGCTGTTCCCYACTCCTCTTTCCTCACCCTTTATTTCCGCGCTTTTAAAACCACATATGATTAAAAATAAAAATTTATGTTAGTTTCTCAATAGTTTTTTTTTCTTTTAAGAATTAAGGATAAGTCTCAGCAATCGAAAAGCATATCTGAATCCGAACCAGCAACTGCACAAATTAATCATATTTTCTGCCCTTTAATTGCTTTGTTGCTTCTTTTTCTTTGGAAAAAGAATTATTAAGGAGATAAATTCTTGCACTGCAAGAAGACATTGTAATTGAGATTACAATGGATCGAACGGTTTAAACGATTCTACTTAATATTTATATATAAGGTATATACAATATATGATATTTAAAATAATCAGATCTTAGAAACACTATTCGATCTARGTATTTAAAAAGATGTCATAAATGCTTTAAAATCAGGGTTGGGTCCGGATATACCCCATCCATATTACAATTCTATTGCAGAGTCACAACCTTAAGTATAATGGGACGTTAAAATACATTTTTTTAATTTTTATTACATAAAAAAATTTAATACAACATATTCAAACTAGTCCAAGCGAATACATAGAAATCATAAGACAGATGCTTTATTCAATAAAACCATGTCGTGTGTTATTTAATCCAATAGTCCAAATAGAGATTTAGTGAAATTATTTTGCAGAGGAATAAGTTTTGGCGTAAAAAAAAAGTAAATTTTGCCTCTATTTTTATATCTACAACTTTTAGAGGATTCACACRGTTGAAGGTKCCTCTTTCCTCTGATTAGTGCCYACTATGGCACAATCATATACTCTGTGTACTTTTTGGTCATTGTGTCCACCTTCTACTTTGTCGAGCCAAGGACACCTACGTCTTCAACGTCTATAACTAGAACCATTAGGTTTGTCCGAACTAACCTCGGAGGGTTTAATTAAGAATTCGTGTCCTAAACGAGCATCATCTACGAGATGGTCCACACTTCAATAAAAAGAAGCTCCAAACTTGGCATTTGGCATTGGAAGACAACTTTCTCTTTTCACTTCTTTAATTAGGAATGGGAACGACGATGAATCCTTAATATTTTTTTAAAATTTTATATAAAATTTATATAAAAATTTTATCTCGTTAATATCATTTCATCTCTTTTTCTAATATCTTGATTATTTATCTTCACTTCCAAAATTAAATTTCTAATACCTTCCTTGCACTTTGTTCTGGTCTCTTCATTACCGAATCCACTGCTCCGTCAAAGTGGCACGTGTTTAAATAATATCGACGGTAAAGATGATATTGTTTTTCCAATCAAAACCTGATCAAGTGATGGTTGAGCTGTTAAGCAATTATTTATTCGATTATGACATAAAGAGAGAGCTATTTTTCCTTTACGAACGTGAACCTAAAGGCAGCCTCATCTTGTGGTAGCAAAAGATGTGTTTTCTTCTTTTCCTTTTCCTTTTCTTGGTTCATGTGGGGGGTATTTTCATAAGGGAAATCGATCTCATATAAAGTTAAAGATGCCCTCCCTCTTTTGACAAAGATGAACATTAGTATTTCAAACATCCTTTTTTCCTTCTATGCATGCTGGAGTGAATGCAAGAAATGATTTATGATACGAAAAATTCTAATAAGTATATTAGATTGTATCATGCAATATAAAGAACTTCGAAAGAATTAAATTAATATTACCCTCCACCTATAGTCCTAAATTTTATTTATCCAATCAATTAATTAAGATAATATTAACTAATTAAAAAATCCTAACTGATCTTGGATGATCACACAAGATAATTTAAAAGGTAAATCAAGGGATAAAAAGTCTAAGACACATGAGTTCACTAATTCTTCAATTATGTTATCTAATCGACGTTTTCAAATCAACWTATCAAGYATTGACCAATCAGACCCAWGRATATCAAATRTATTTTCTCAAGATATAAAYAACATATTCCTTTAAGTAATTAAGTTATATCTATATGCTCAATTTAACATAGAAAAAAGCATTAAACTATTGTTCACAAAGATTGCACAAACATGTATATATATTTGCACATGTAATTAATGACACAAGTTATTGATATAATTTCAGAAGCATTATAGCTAATCGCCTTAAGCAATATTTGAAACATTTGAAAGAARATCAGCCATACAATTGATATTAAAAACAATAACAAGGCTTCAGTGACAAAGATATCTCGAATATGAAAAACGACTAATTTAATATTGTGGCATCCAAAAATGTTACATCATTATCTTAGAACAAAATTTTTAATTCATAATGATTTGAATAAAAGTAATAAGGAATTGAAGATGGAGATAGAAAAACATCATTTGATTCTTTGCGGGAGGGACTAAGGAGGGGTGTATTTGGCAGAATGGGTAACGTACAGATGTAGTTACTTTATGAAGGGTGGGAGTGGTGGAGAGAGAGCGGAGAGGACGTTCGAATCTTTTATAATCGAGAGGCAGGTGCGTAGATAAAGTAATTAGCTCGCGTCCGGACCTTAAGCTTTAATTTTTGTCGTGGAGAATAATGGAATCCTAAAAAGAGTGGGCATGACGTTGTTGGGGTGATGGGAGGTCTTTTTCTTGTAACTTGTTATGATGGGTTAACTCGTAGGTTAACTACTAGCAGGAGGGTGAGTGATGCCGAGCACCCCTAGATGTCCTGCATGAACAAGGTTGTAGGTTATGTCAACTATAGTTCGTTGGATTTCGGTATTTAAATATCTTCGGGTAAAGTAATTATGTCTAGAATGTTATAATTTAGTTCTATATATGATTTTTAGGTTACGCGAGGGGTTTTACATATTACGTTGAGTCTACTGCGACGTCTGTTATTGGTGCAAATGTTTAGAGGTCCGCCTAGTTTTTCAGGATATGTGGCTACATTGAGAATCGGGTTTGTGGACTCGGAAGATTGCAGACGTAAAAGTGCTTTTGTCTACGTTTATCGCTCGATCCGAGTCACTCAAGGGGCTTACGGTGACATTACTCCCAGCCAGAATCATGTTTTTGAGACTTTTGAATAATTGTCTCATTGTTTTCTAGGTCATGAGGAGAACCTAAATTTTGGTGATAGAAAACTTCATGCAGAGTTCATATATGAAGTCAATACGTAGAAAGCTCAACTCTATATTTCGAACCTGTTTCCTAGTAAATTATATTTATGTGCAGAATTTTCGATTAGCTGGGGTGGGAGGGTTTTTATAGAATTCAGGTAGGGGGAGGGGTTGCGGGGTTGTGCGGGCTTCAAGATGAGCCGTCGGTCATGGCGGAATGGGTGAGGTAGTTGGAGACGAGAAGGTTGGCGGAGAGTACTTATTGTCGGCATGGATAGTGGAGAGCGGAGCGGAGTTGAGGTGGCCGACGGATAATAGGCGCCGTATCGATTGGCTGCGTTGAGGTTTCGCTGGGCGGGGTATCTGAGTACTGGGTGTCGAAACCGTAAACCGTTTTGTAGAGCTTCGTGATACAGATCCATCTATTCTCCCAGGTAGCCTGGTGATTCCACGTTTTGAAAGAGCAAGCGTCCTGATTAGAACTCTTGGGGACTGCTGAGATGGTATAGGTTATTGACCTAGGTTCTGAGTATAGTCTTGTTGCGAGTTAGCGTACTCTTTTAGGTTTTAAACTTAGGCTATTATTTTTATTTTACGCTCATATTTTTATTGGTAAAATCTCTAAGTCAACCTAAAAGTACAGTTAGTTGTTGTAATCAAACTTGTTTTATTAGGTACACTATTGTTTTATTTGTGGTATATTATGAGTAGTCTTATACAGTTCTCGTAAAAATTGGTATTGTACTACTATAAAGGTAGTTTTATCAAGACTCTATAGTATCAACTGTTGTAAGTTATCTGAACTTTTTAGACAAGATCTACTGCTACTTTATTTAGGGAAGCATGGAGCTTCAATGAATTTTATCTGCCTTGAGGTAGTTTTAAGATTATACTGTTTGTTATAGATTGATTACTTTGTTTTGGATAAGCTTTAAATTTTCCCTCCTGGTGTACCTAGGGGGGGGCGTGGGGAAGAATAATTTAAAAGGGTTTTTGAAAACAAATTTAAAATAAACTGTGAAAATTACAGAACTCGTACCCAGTATCCAGTATAACTTGTCTTTGGCAGAATCGATATTGAGAACATTCTTTCGGGTATAGTTAGTTGTTTTGATTTGCTAAAGATTAACCAGGTAGTGGTTTGGGGGTTCGAGGATCATTTGCTTAAATCCGCAAAAATTTTCTTAACAAAGATAGTAAGTTCGGGCAGGAAATAGAACCTTTTTGTGTTAGGTGTGTGGTGGAAGTTGAAAGTTATTAAAGTATTTTATTATAGGATGGTTTTTCGTATTTAGGGAGAGTTTGATTAGGTTCTTCCGAAAATAAAGATAGGTTGAGGGTATGTAAGTTGTCTGTCTTCCCGTTAAGTCCGTTGGTTTTTTTTTTTTTGTATGTTGGTCCTATTTGAAAATACAGGCGAGGCGGACTTTTATTTTTGTCGGTTTACTTAATAGTTAATCACCGTGAAACTTGACTTTTTTCGACTTTGCTATTCCTAGTTCTCTTCTAAGTTCCGTCGCAGCGTGAAGTTATGTTAGAATCGCCCGTGTCTTTCTACTTGTTCTTAAAGATACTCTCCTTTGTCTTCCCCCAACTAATACTTTTTGACATGTGTGTTGTTGGGAGGTTCTTTTAATGGGAAAAGTACATAGTGAAAGTTATTTCTTAATATCCCAACCCATCCACTGTTTCGTTGTTTTCTTACATGTCTTTGTCTAATGTCCGGTTTCTTTAGGTTTGAAGTTCAATTATTATTATGTTGGTAAGGGTTGTCGGGTATTTCCAATGTTTCATTTCTTAGGCGTTTAGTATATTTTTAAGATCTCTACAGGTTGGTTTACTTGTTAACTTTAGGTCTTGAAATGTCGAGTTTTTTTTCGTTCGTTTTTAAGTTCGGAAGCACCTCGATATCGAAAAGAAGTAAATAATGTGATCTAAGGATTCTAAATTTTTTTGATTAACTGGATCAAACCCTTACTACTCTATTGAAACTGAGCGCTTCTGCCGGTTTAACTTAGATTTTTGTTTTCAAATAAACAACTGCAGAAGAGAGATCTTACTAACTTTCTTAAGTCTTACGAGTAGGTATGTTTTTTATCAAGTAGATAACCGACCAATACAGTTATGGTAAAGGTGTTCTAGTAGCTTTAATTAGGAAAAGAAGTGTAGAATAGGGGCTTATGAATTATTATAAAGGTTTCTTGTAAACGTCTAGAGGGTTGAGGAAAATGTGGTGGTTATATTTGTAAGGTGTTTTCTACATAGGCGTTCAGTTCTTTTGTATTGAAAACTTGAAAGTTTTGAATTTTTGAGGTTGTGTGGTTTTTAGTGTTGCTAGTCTGGAAGTAACTAATCGGTTTATTCTCTTTAATATGAACTTCTTCGTATGTTTTTGATGTCGTGCTTATAGAGGACAACGGTAGGATCGATACCGTCATGGTACGGAAGTCTTGGTTGTATTCTTTCCTAAAAAACATTCCGTCGGTAAAGGTAAAAATTGTAAAGTGTATATCACCTTCTTTTTTATCTCTTTTCTGTTAAGTATAGTTTAGCGGTGCGAGACCGCCCGAACGACGGAACTTGCGGGTATGAGATGTGGTCTTGTTGGGTGTCGGTGAGACTCCTGACGTAGAACTCGTGTTAATTTATAAGCTTGGTATTGTCATATGCAAGTGAGTAACGAAATTTATTAACGGTTACCACCCTGCCTTTACCTTTACCTCATCTCTTTTTTTTATTTGTTATAGCCTCTCCTCTCTCTCTCTGGGTTCTTCCTTCGTTCCGTTTGTGATGGTTTCCTCTCTCCCGACTCAGACTGTTGTGATGTCGTTCTGTTCATCTGTCAACTTGTTCTTTTTTTTTTCGTGTGGTAACCATTGTCAATTATTATATAATGATATTTATGTATGATTACAACAAGGAGATAGATATTATTTAGGAGTCAAGCTTAAAAGAAAGATTATTTTTGCGTTTGTAGGAGCTAGTTGATTTTATGATCGTCATTGTTGATTTATGTTTATTAAGTTAACAGTATCTAGAGATAGATATGATATTATGTGTTAAAAGGCTTAAGGTGATAAGGTGTGTATAAGCTTGGCTTAGGGTGCTTTTTTTAGGAGGTGACTCGGATATGTATGTGTAAGATAGGTGTTTAATGTGAAGTTTCGTTGTCTCGATGAAGACGTTGTATATAACTTTCTTGTTTGGAAGTTGTGCTTTATCTTGATCTTAAAATAGGGACTTCATAGGTAGAAAAACAGAATTAGAGATGCAGGCGGTGACTGGGAGTATGCAAGACTTCATCTATTCCAAGATGTCTTCCTTTTTGTCAGCTCTCATCTAATCATTATTTAGGAATTTTATTGTGTTAGAGGGGTGACCGGTAGCTTTTCTTTGTATCAAGTGAACTAGATAGAACGCAGTCATTGAAGTAGAAGAACAATAAAAAGTACACAAGAATCGTAAGTTCTATATTTAGAGAGTATATTAGAAGCAGAAAAACTAGGTATTAAAATGTATCTTATCATTAAACTTCTTTTTTTACTATCTCCTCTTTGTTATTATTTTTCTAGCGTATCTTACTCTATAGTCACATGTCCAGAAAACGTTATTTTATTTTTTTTTAGACTTCTATATGTGTTTGTCCTCTAAATATCATCGTATATAACCAAGTATCAAAATTAAGTCGGGCAGCATAGAGAAGTTTTTGAGAACACGCAGATTTCTTTTCGTTCGTTCTTTTTCTACTTTTGGTTGGTAGCATTCGTTTTGTAGATCCTTTTCGTAACTTAAGTTTTCATTTTGTTGAGTATTTTGCCAGTTCTGTTTTTGGGAGTATTAGAAGACGGATAAAACTTAGGTTTTTGTAAGTTTAAACATTATACAGGGAAGATATTGTACTTTACCGTGTAGTTTTGAGACTCGTTGGTGACGTTATTGTACGTGTTATTGAGCATTTTCTAGGTCTGATTAGTACGAAAACGAACTACTAAATTACAATTTTGCCTTTTTAATCGTATTTTAGTATACAAAGAGAGTATTAATTGATATCTGTATTAATGTTTAGTAGTAAAGTTTGCTGTATTATTATAAAGGTGGAATTTCACTGCTGAGATTCACGCGCCTTACCGTTAACGGGGGCCCGTACACGGAGTCCGTGCGCGTGCGTTGCCGGGTACAGGGTGCCACGGACCAGCGGACCCGAAACCCACGGAGCAACGGGATCCGAATTCGGTAAGTCCTAAAAAGGGGGAGGAGGTAAGGGTTTGAAGTTTGAACCCTCGAATTTGGTTTAGGAACTCGGGAAGGGTAAGTATGATTGTAGGTATTTTAATTTAAGATACTAAAGGAAGCCATTTGTTAGATAAAAGGGCTATCTTTATAAGTTGATTTTAAACTCGGGTGATTGATTGTTCCCTGGGAGTAAAGTATTGGTGCTGTTAGGTATGATAATTTGCTACTATTTTATGTTGGTGTATTTTTATAGATTGGGATCAAACCGTTGTTTTGTTATACTTGGTATCATATCCCTAGGTGAGTATGGAAACTCTTGTGTAACTTTGTGAATTTTCATCGAAGACTTTCTTTTCTTTTGGCTTCTACTTCTAACTGTTGTACAGCGA